>CM071927.1:9861702-10157070 GCA_016081115.2 Rehmannia glutinosa
TTCTAACTTATATGTTAGAAAACGAACCCGAACTATTCAAGAAGCATTGTCTAGTCCGAAGCTCCTCTCCGGAAAGAAGCTATCAATAATGAGATAGATTCCATCATGCAAAAATCACACTTGGGAGTTGGTTGATCTCCCGCCGGTTGCAAGCCTTTGGGATGCAAGTGGATCCTTAAAAGGAAGTATAAAGCGAGATGGATCTATTGACAAGTATAAAGCCCGATTGGTAGCAAAGGGTTTAGACAAAAGGAGGGATATGATTTCTTCGATACATATTCTCCGTCACGAGGATTACGTCCATTCGTGTTCTCATTGCTATTGCGACTTTGCATAACCTTGAGATACATCAAATGGACGTTAAAACCGCTTCTTGAATGGGGAACTTGAAGAGGAAATTTATATGGAACAACCCGTGGGGTACATTGCACCAGGTCAAGAGCGAAAGGTGTGTAAACTTGTTAAGTCACTTTATGGACTAAAACAAGCACCTAAGCAATGGTACGAAAAGTTTGACTCGACTATGAAGTCAAACGGTTTCAAGATCAACGAATGTGACAAGTGTGTCTACATTAAAGGTACTACAAATGATTACGTCATAGTATGCCTTTATGTAGATGATATGTTGATTATGGGAAGTAGTCATGATTTAATCATGAATACTAAGAACATGTTAAAAAGAAACTTTGACATGAAGGATATGGGATTATCTCGATGTTATATTAGGGATTAAAATCTCTAGACTTCGGATGGAATTGTCTTGTCACAATCCCATTATGTCGAAAGCATACTCAAGAAGGTTTAATGCTTTTGATAGCGCTCCGCTAAGACACCTGTAGATCTAAGTCTACACTTGGCCAAGAATAGAGGCGAACCAGTTTCACCGGAATATGCAAGGGTAATTGGCAAACTGATGTACTTAACGCCGAATTGTACACGTCCAGACATCGCATATTCATGAGCAAACTAAGTAGTTCACAAGTAACCTGCACGGATCACTGAAAGCCGTGACAAGGGTACTTAGATATTTAAAGTATACCATGAGTTATGGAATACTTTATACAAGATATCCAGCAGTATTAGAAGGATCTTTGTGATGCCAATTGATATCGACACAAAAGACTCCAAGTCCACAAGTGGATTTGTTTTCACAATAGGTGGAGGAGCGGTGTCGGAAGTCTTCTAACAGACGTGCATAGCTCGATCCACTATGGAATCCGAGTTCATTGCTTTGGATAAAGCTGGAGAAGAAGCGAATGGCTTAGAAACTTCTTAGAGGATATTCCTTTTGGAATAAGCCCGCCTGCTTTGTTATGATACATCTGTGATAGTCAATCAAAGCAATCGGAAGGGCACAAAGTAGTATGTATAATGGTAAGTCTAGACATATACGTCGGAGACACAATACCATTAGACAGTTGATTTGAATGGGGTTATTTCGGTTGACTACGTGAAGTCAAAGGAAACCTTGCGGATCCGCTTACAAAAGGCATAAATCGAGATCAGTTGTATAAATTGTTAAGGGGAATGGGTTTAAAATCCACAACTTAAAGAATGTTCATAGCGGTAACCCAACCTTGTGAATGGAGATCCCAAGACCTTGGTTCAATGGGACAACTAAGTTATGAATGTTCATTTGAACACTTGGAAAATGTGTTAGCTCATTCTCGATACATCCAAGTGTATTTAAACCCATTTGAATGTGGTGAGGTTAAGTTTAAGACTTTTAATGATTCCTATACCGAAAGGTGGAGTATTGCAGGATACTCTTCAATAGGAGATCACCTATATAAGTGAGAAGTAATGACCGCTTCAAATGAAACACTTATGAATCTAAGATATGGTCCGGGTATTTCGAAATGGACACAACGAGAACAACAAGTGTTAGAGTTGTTATTGTGGTAAATCGGGGTTGTCTTGGTTTACACAAACAAATTGAGTAGTTCAAGACATCGCGTCACTAAACAATGCCTAGTAAATCCGATAGTACTTTACTAAGGAAGGTTCAAAGCCACAAGCTACCTATCTCGATGCAATAACGATTCGAGACTTTCAAGCTTAATCGCATACACGCATGCATTAATTTCATTCATGTGGGGATTGTTGAATTGGTCTTTGATAAATGGGGTGTTGACCCGATTTTGACCAATTAATTAAATGGTTTCCATTTGTGAAAAATGGAATTAAATTATTTGTAAAAATTCTACTTAGAGAGTAGATGAGAATAGCATTTGGAATTTCTCAAACCGATTCCGTGAATGAGAAATTAATGCTAGAAGTTAGCCACTTAATACAAATAAATGGTATGGAAAATGGAAAATGTGGGGAGGAGAGATGCTCCATCCCACATAGGAAAAAGGAGGTAAAGTTGCACACTTTATTTATCCTAAGTTGGACAAATGGGTTTGGGCCCTTGGGGGCACCCAAGTTTTTAAGGGGAGAGGACCTACATGCTTGTGGGTTTGGTCAGCACACACGCCAGCTGCCGCCGCCACAATGGCTCGGCCCGGCCCGGGTCCGGTCGTGGTCGTGGGCTTGGGCTTCAAGGCCCTTATTCTTTTGGACCAAAAACCTTTAAAATATTTAATTAATTTTTGTAATTAATTAAATAGATTTAATTAATTTTTGTAATTAATTAAAAGAGTTCAACAGGAAAAATTGTTTCGGCCTCACAAGCGGAGAGCACGGCCGATGCGGTCGGTCGTTGTGCTACCCGGCGAGAGAGTCCGCCGCCTACACGCACGGCGGCGCACGCCCGTGCGTCTAGGTCTTTGGTGGTGCCGAAGGTTTGAGCCCGCACTGACGCACGGGCGGCACGCCCGTGCGCCTAGGTCGTGCTCTCAAGAAAAGTGCGTCATTCGGCCGAAAATGTGCCTTTTCGATCATACTGACGCGATTTTCCGTGACGGGCACTTCATTGCCTTATAATATTGAGGCCCCCGCAGATGATTTAATACACTAAATAACTCGGATAATAACCGATCATTTGCATCATACGAGCATATTGATTTTCCCTTTCGTTTAAAAGCTTGAAAGTTCGAACTTTTTGTTGTTCATTTTGTGTTTCGAGTTTGCAAGTCTTGTAAACTCAGAGGCGTAAATAAAGTCGTTGTATCTTAGAGACGAACGCCGGGAATCGTAAGCTTTTCGGTACGGGGCGTTTTTTGTCTTGCGGACCGATTCAAAATCGGGCCCGACTTAAACCATTCACTAAATTCCATTTTCTTCAAACAGAAACCATACACTCACCGTAAATTTTACCCGACATTTTTATCTAGACACTTCAACTTATAAACTCTAACTAAAAACCAAGTCATTGCCTACATGACTTTTATAATTTTCAAAAGTATCTTGATTTTTGTGTAATTAGCACAAACCTCGGGGGTATATTCTAATTATCCCTAAATAATATGATGTAGCTTGTAATTAGTAATCGACATTTTGTTTGGGACAATTTTTTAAGTACCCACTATGGATAGTGGGTACTCTTTTCTACCCACCAAGATAACAAAACTCTTTTCTACCCAAATTGGTGAAATTGCCCCTTCTTTAAGTTGGTGTTTTATGAATTTTGAATTTTGAAACCTGATGCAATTAATGCTTTCCTGAAAATCGTGTACACTTCCCCCAAATACACACCTATGTATAAAATCGTATACCCATATCGTGCTCATATCGTGCCTTATTTAAAATTGGGCACGAATATTGGGCACGATATATCGCCTTATTTAAAATTGGGCATGAATATTGGGCACGATCTCGTGCCCAATTTTATCTTGGCGCGATATCATTGCCCAATATAGGCACGATGTCGTGCCTAATTTTTATTGAGGCATGATATCGTGCCCAATATAGGGCATGATATATTGTGCCTAATTTTTTCGAGGCACGATATTGTGCTCGTGTTCAATATAGGCACGATATATCGTGCACAGTGCATCTTAGATTTAGAAATTTTAATTCTAAATAATAAAATATAAAAAAAAACACGATAATTTGTTTTAAAAACAAAAAAAGAATCAAAAATATGAAAATGGTTTTTAAAAAAAAATACACACTTTTTCAAAAATATTTTCCATTTTTTCGAGAATATTTTCCATTTTTTTAAAGTATCTTGAAATTATAAAATAATAAAAACTAAAATTATTTTCAATTTTTTTTTATAACAAACGATTTTACAAAAATCTGATTTTGTTTTAAAAAAACTAAAACTTGTGTTAAAAATCTGAAAATAAAGAAAGTATATTAATGTGAGAGAGAAATATGTGAGAGATAAAGTATCAAGGGTATTTGGGTAAAAGAACCAAAAAAGTGGGTAGAAAACTTAGTTTTTATCTCACATGTCATAAAAATTTTGTTCTATCCACAAGTTTAGTTCCTCCATTTGCTCTTTTTGTTTTCCGTGATTGAGGCGGAAAATTAAAATTTATTCTGCCTAATTTGTTTCTCTTTTGCCTGCGCCAGGGCTGGCGATTTGCTTAAGGCCTTAAGCAAACACAATTTATTTATATCCTCGCTCATTCTTGTAATTATTTGCATTTCTATTAATATAAGAATTTGATAATTCAGACTCAGGTAGCTGATCAAAGTGTTCAACCTTGATCCTGAGTAGAAAAGAAAAGAAATAAACACACACAATAGTTCGTCATTCTATGAGTCTCTTTATATTTTGCTAATGCATCATGAAATTTCCCATAAAACAATTATACAAAACAGATAAACAGAGAGAGTTAGTTATATACGAATTTGATAACACATGCATAAAGTGTGTTGGGTACGGTTAGACCTAATTTCTAAATCTAATCGATCAATAACTATAATCATACAATTAAAAAATCATTATGTCCATATCAATTAAAATATCATCAATCAATTTAGTATATCATTTGTTTGTCCCAATTACATTCTCCATCCGTCCCACTAAGATAAACAAGTAGAATATTTCACATGTATTAAGAACATATAATAAATATAATTAGGATCATAATATTTTCACATATTCTTCATACTTTGCCCTGCATAGTTGCATTAAATGGAATTATATCATTATTAGTCTCAAGCAAACTGAATTAAGTAGGGATAGTTTAGTCTATTGTTCTATACTTAATACTCTCAATAAAAAAAGCCTATAATTTGGGATGGACGAAAAATGAAAGCTGATCTATCTTAATGAAGGGGAGGGAGTTTACACAACAATTAAATTTATAGGTTCATGTTGTAAAAATCAAAGAAAACCCAACTTATGGTCCTTGAATATTTATTATTATCAATTAAGACAACTTGACTATAATAACTTGGTCGAATTTTTTTTAACCCAAAGTTAGCATTGAAACTTGCTTGCTCAATAATCAATTGACTTCCTCATGTCATCCATTTCACTTCGACTCCCCTTGAATTTAGAAAATTATACATTTCTTTCACACCCTTGCTCACGACAAGACAAACTTCAAATATATATTATGAATAATTACATAAAAACCCATGAGGTCGACTAATTACAAAAACTCAGAGATTTTTGAAAAATTACAATAATCAATTGACTTCCTCATGTCATCCATTTCACTTCGACTCCCCTTGAATTTAGAAAATTATACATTTCTTTCACACCCTTGCTCACGACAAGACAAACTTCAAATATATATTATGAATAATTACATAAAAACCCATGAGGTAGGACTAATTACAAAAACTCAGAGATTTTTGAAAAATTACAAAAATCTCTTAAGGTTTTGATGAGGGCCTAATTAGACCGACTGCCTATATTGGCTTGAGGAAAGACTGGGCCAATGATAGGCTTAATCCCGAGCTCTAGGAGGGGATAAGGCCGACCTCTCTCGTGGTTGGGCCGACCTCCAAAGGTAAAGGCTTGGACTTGGGCCTATGATTAAGTTGAGCCGATAATTTACAAGGCCCGAGCTCCGGTCCAATAGGCCGACCTATTGGGCTAGGCCTCTAGATGGACCAACTTAAGGACCTCACCGACCTATTGGGCTGGAAGCTTCTAGATGGGGCAACAGGGCCTACCGATCTATTGAGTTAGACACGGATGGGCCAACTTAAGGGCCTACCGATCTATGGGTTGGACCCCCAAATGGGGCCAACTTATGGCTTACCGATCTATTGGGCCGAGGGGGTCTCGTGGCTAATACGGATGATTAACCTAAGCATGTGTGTTAATTAGAGTTTTAGTATGGCTTGATGCGACGCAACCCTAATTGGCAAACATATAAATAAGGCACAAACAAGTTACGCCGTTGGTTAGACTTTCAATACACTTTCAATATCTTTGTGCTATTTATATTCTTTCTCTAGAGCGACACTGACTTGAGCGTCGGAGTGGGCACGTGGAAAACCCTTCCGGACCCCTTTCTAACTCCGGTGGTTTTGCAGGTTCTCGGTCAATCGCATATTGGAGCGTGGTTTTATTAGACGCGGATATTCTAGTACTGACCAGGTTTGATTTTGCTTACATCTTCCCCTCATATGCAAAAAAAAAAAGAAAAAAACATAAAAACCTCATGATATATATGTAGAAATATCAGCATTACCCTTTAAATTTAACACATAATCAAACTTAAGGATTTTTTCTTATAATTTTGATATATTTCTGAATTTTTTGTAGTTGGTCCAAACATGGGGGTGTTTTTTCATATTCTCCCTATATATTATTGTGGTGAAATTTCATTTTGAATCTATCTTAATGATCGAAAACTCACTTCTTAATTTAGGACTTGTCCTTGCAAGAATTAAAGTAAATATTACGACATGCATGTTGGATTGTTGGTGCATAGGATCAGCATTATATATAGCTTATCTAGATGAAGTTTTAATTCATGACTCATGTTGATCCTATGCACATAACCTAACATGTTTTTTTATAGATATACGATATATTCTACATATATTCGTCCAATCATCTGAAAAAGAGTTGAAAACCAACTAAGTAAAAAAAAAAAAAAGAAGAGCTGGACCCAAAAGACAAAAGAAATATATGTACATATATGTATTGACTATATTGCCTATATATATATATATATATATGGACATAATTACGGGGGGAAAGTCCCAGGTTCAGCCTAATTACCAAAAAAAAAACAGATATTTTTAAAAATTAAAAAAAAATAAATTATTTGAGGTTTGATTATGTCTTACATTTTCTCTTTTCATAAGCAAAAAAACTAGACCTGACAATTAGGCCAGTGGCCCAAAATTTCGTCGGGCCATTAGACCCATTAGGTCGGGTTAAGGAGGCTCGATCCTTTTGGGGCCTCCAACTAGAGATGTTAAACGGGGGCCTAGCCCTATGGGCCACCCTACTGGTTTCGAACTAAACCGGTGTTAAACGGCCGGGTAATATTGAACCTAATCCTACCCCTAGCCTAAACGGTCCACTATCGGGCTATAGTCAAAAAGTTAAAAATTATATATTTAAATTTAAAATTTTAAACTCGAATACATATAACATTTAAGTTTAACATTTTAAGTTAAACTATTCATCATAAATAAAATTCATGCAAAGTTTCTAATTACATTGCATTAACAAATTTATAAAAATTAAATATTTTATGATCTAAATTTTGAAAATAAAACAATAATAACTAAAGCTACCCAAAATTAACACTTTTTTTAATTACTCATATGACTATAATTTAAAATTTTCAAAATAAGATATTTAAATCTAAATTTCAAACTTAAGCATATATAACATTTAAAGTTAGTCTTAAAAAAATCATGCATGTTTATAATTATGTTGCATTAACAAAATTATAAAATTAGATTTGGCAACATTTAGAAATATAATTTATATCCTAAATAATCTAATAAGACTATGTGACATTTTTCTTATTCAGAATAAAAATAGAAAAACTAAATTAAGTAATAAATAAAACAAATAAAAATAAGCTTTTCAAAAATTTATAGCTTGTTTAATAAAGTTAAACTTAAAGATAAGTGAGATGTGAATTTGAAAAATAAATTTACTAGTAATAGGTAATAAAAGTAGATATAAAATATTAAAATTATATTTTTTTTTTAAAAATAAAAATAGCGCTAACGGGCTAGCCTTGTTAACCTTCGGGCTTCGGTTTAAACGGTCCGGGCCAAAAGGCCCTGATTTAAACGAGCCAAAATAATTCGGCCATAACCCTCTTTTTTCCGGCTTAAACAGTCTGGGCCAACGGGCTGCGGCCCTTTTAACATCTCTACCTCCAACTCTACTAAAAACATTTCAAAATCTCTTTTAATATTTATAGAAATATTACAACTATCCCCGTAAATTTAAGATAAAACCAAACATGCAGGGACTTTTTATAATTTTGAAACACGTCTAGTTTTTTTATAATTAGCCCAAAGCTAATGTTTTTTTTTAATTACCTCTATGTATGTTTCATTGAGATATATAGTACTAATTGGCCATGACAATTCGTAAGTTCAACCCCTAGCTAAATATCCTCTATTCCATAAAATCAAATCACATTATTTCATCAACAAGAAATTATAAACAAACAAAGAAGATGGAAAAAGATCACGAAAGCCATCTTAACCCACTAGCACCACCAACAAAAGGCAGCAGCAAATGCTTCGTTTACACTCTCCTCGCCGTCGTCTTGCAAAGCATCGCCTTCCTAATATTCAGCCTCGTCGTGCTGCGAATCAACGCTCCGACTCTCCGGCTATCAAACGCCACCGTGAATCAACTGAACTACGGACCGACATCGCTGAACATGACCGTGGTGGCCGGAACCCGACTGCGCAACATGAATTTCTGCGATTTGAGTTCCGAAGCGGAAACACGATTTTGATGTACGAAAACGCAACTATTGGGGCGGCGAGTATCCACGAGGGGCGAGTTGACGGTAGAAAAAATAGAGAAATGAATGTGACTTTGAAAGTGAATTATATGAATTTTAGCATAGATATTGGTTTATTAGGTTTGGTTAAATTGAGGAGTTTTGCGGAGCTGAGAGGCGAAGTGCGTGTGGTGAAGATTATAAATCGTGGTAAAAGTGCTGTTATGAATTGTACCATGGATTTGAACTTGACGAGCCAAGTAATCCAGGATTTGTCATGTCAATGATCGAATCTTCATATATGCCTTTATTAATTATCCCCTGCTAAGTTATTTTTCGTTTGGATTTTTTTAACCAGGTTAGATTTACGCCGAGAATAGTAGTTATGCCTCTCATCACTTCCACCAATATAAATCACATATTTTTTGGTGGCATGATACGCAATTTGGATTTAGTGAATAATGTTGATCAAGGTAATGATATTAAAGGAGTTTAACAAAAAAAAAAAAAAAAATTGGGTGAGCAATAGGAGTTTAAAAATTGGATGAATTACTTTAGGAAATAGGAAATCTTGTATATATGGTATGGTCAATGGCGGACCCAAGGGGGGCAAGGGGGGGCCACTGCCCCCCCAAAATTTTCCAAAAATTTTTTTCCCCCAAAAATTTTTGAAATTATATTTTAAAGGGTAAAATAAATAAATTAATTTACAATTGCCCCCAAAATTTTCAAAAAAAAAAAAAAAGAATTCCCCCCAAAAATTTTCCAAAAATTTCTTTTCCCCCAAAAAATTTTCCAAATTATTTTTTAAAGGTAAAATAAATGAACTAATTTACAATTTTCCCCCCAAAATTTGATAAAATTTTAAATAGTTGTCTTTTACAATATAAAAACCATTATTTATGGTTAGTATATGGAAAAAAATTCACATAGTATAAATTTATAAACTCGGTCCGTTTTTCGCCCCCAAAGTCGAAGTTGCGTGGGCCCGCCACTGGTATGGTCAGTTTATCCACGGAATCCATGTGTGACTTTGTTTCCTAACAAAGCTAAAAACCGGACGGATCTTCTGTTCTAAAAAAGGTGTTTCATTTTATATTTTATTGCACGGATAATTGAAATGAGTATAAAAATTACAATATTAAAACTCTACAATTTATGTTTGATCTATGAAAATTTTTATAAACATATCAATTATCCGTGATGGAATATGATATGAAACAAGGAACAATGGATCCATCCACACAAAACATAAAGAAGACGTAAATAGATATATACTCCTCCGTCCCTAATTATATAGTCTAATTGGACTTTTCACATAGATTAAGAAAAAGTAATGGAAATTATAAATATATATATGCAAGGACTTTACTTGATTTGTCGTTATTTAATGAGTAGTATAGATTACAAAGTGCATATTAAATAGGGTTATAATAGTAAAAAAATGGAAAAAATACTATTAAATAAGACTATATATTTGGGACATCTCAAAAGGTAATAGTAGATTATATGTTTGGGACGGAGGAGTAGTATATTGCATTAATTGATATGCCACATTTCTTTTGAAACCTGTTTACCGAAAGTTGGTGTATAACAAAACTTTGTAATAAATTTTTCTCATAGTCGATATACACAGGCGTATTATTTTTCCCAAAAAAAAAAAAAGAAAAACAAAATCGGGACGTTTTGTATATGTCACGAATATAACAACAATTGCGGCTAAAACGAAAAGAATGACATGCTCACTGGAGGATGGAGGGGGAGGCAAACTTGGGCCCCGTCCCCCAACCTCTCCCATTTAAAAAAATACTAAGAATTTTTTTAGAATTTGTTTTAGTTTAATTTTAACCCTTTTTGTTAGTTTTTTATTCGCTCCATTTCATTTACGTGCATCGAGTCATCCCAATATAATTTTGGCTATGTCATTGGACCGGCTCTCCATCAAATTCCTACTTTTAAAACAAAACTAAGTAGTTTGTCGAAGCTAAACTGAAAAGGAAAAATTACAAGTTGAATAGAAGAAGTTATGTGGTATTAATGTCCACTCCCATTGAGTAATTGCCATGTGGTTTTATTAGATTTTCGTTTTGGTTCTTTTTTTCTTTTCTAATGTTTATGCATCTATTTTTTGTTTTTGCACTAGTTGGTCGGCTTTGTGAACATCGCTCGTTTATATATATATATATATATATATATATATATATATATATTATTGGATCTATTTAAAGAGAGTAAAAACCGTTTCATGAATTTAAACTCATGAGAAGGATTCAACCCATTTTACAAATCAAAACAAATTAGATACAAATATAAATGAGTTAGTTAATAGGGATAATTACAAAAATACCCCTAAGGTTTGGGCAATTACAAAAAGACCGAGTTTTTTGAAAATTACAAAAACCTTGAGGTTTGATTAGTCTTACAATTTTCCTAGTGATTTTTGAAAATATTTCAAAAAACTCCATGACATTTATAAAAATATGACGTTACTCCTTATATTTAAGACAAAACGAAACTTGAAGTTTTTTTTTTATAATTTTGAAATATAACGAGTTTTTCTTGTAATTAACCCAAACCTCATGGGTGTTTTTGTAACTATCCATATTTAATATGAGTCATTTTAGGATCCGTCTCACGAAGTAAATCAGTGAGGCCGTCTCATATGAATTCCACAAAAACTTATGTAAGACCGTCTCACGAGTCCAAACCGTGAGACAGATCCTCACATGGATGGTCCACATTCTTCCTATTTTCTAGCTCCCCTATTTTTTTCTCTGTTTCTCTCACTCTGGTCCCCCCTCCTCTCTCTCTCTCTCTCTCTCTCTCTCTCTCTCTCACGTATTCTTTCATTGTCCATTTCTTTCTCTCTCATCTTGTTGGTTCCCCTAACTCCCTCTCTCCTAATGTTCTTCTCTCTCTACATACGTGTTTAAATCCAAATTCTTTAGAAAATAAATAAGAAGAAATGATACTTTAAAAATGTATACTTTTCATGGTATCATTGATACTTTTTTTATAAAAAAAAAAGTGATATTTTTTAATAACGAAGTAATATTTGTTTTAATAATAAATAAATAAAAGGTGATACTTTTATTAATATGAAATGATACGAAACGATACTTTTTTTAATAAAAGGTGAATTTTTTTAATAGCAAATGATATTCTTTTAATAAAAGGTTATACTTTTTTAATAAAATTAAATTTTGCTTTAATAAAAAGTGACTTTTTTATTAAGCGATACTTTTTCTATAAAAATTGATACCTTGTTTTAATAAAAATGATATTCTTTTAATAAAAAGTGATACTTTTTTAATAAATAGTAATACTCTTTGATAAATAGTGATACTATTTTTTGTAAGAAATGATACTTTTCCATAAGAAGTGATATTATTTTTAATAAAAAGTAATAATTTTTCATAAGAAATGATAATTTTTCCATAATAAGTGATACTTTATTTTAATAATAAAAAGTGATACTTTTTAAATAAGTAGTAATATTTTTTTAATAAATAGTGATACTTTTTTTGTAAGAAGATATACTTTTTCCATAAGAAGTGATATTATTTTTAATAAAAAGTAATAATTTTCATAAGAAATGATACTTTTAATATAAAAAGTGATACTTTATTCTAATAAAAAGTGATATTTTTCGAGTCTAATGTGATACTTTTTCCATAAAAAATGATACTTTATTTTCTCCATATTTTTCTTTTGTGTAGAGAATAGATGTGATGAGAGAGAGAGACCACATGAAGAGTTGGATGAGAGAGAGAGAGGGGGACCATGAGAGGAGTGAAGTGTGTTAGGAGAGAGAGAGAGAGAGAGAGAGAGAGAGAGAGAGAGGACCATGTGGGAAGAGTGAGATGTGGGAGGAAAGATGGATACGTAAAATATATATAAAAAGAGAGAAAAAGCATGTGAATTTTTTAAGAATGAGGCTCCGTCTCATGGATTTAGAAACTTCCTAATGAATTTTTGTCTTTAAAAAATACTTCGACTATCAAACTTCAAGCTGCAATTTGTTTTTTCAATATGAGCTACTGCCTACTGCATATACTACAACAAGTTCTTAATGTGTCATGGTTATCTCGAAAAAATCCTCCCACTCTCAATTCAGTTCCTAAGAAAAAGAGGGAGTAAAGAACATAAAATTCGAAAATGGATAAATGTCGTGTGGGCTTTTGAGTAAGAGTTTCCTTTTGATGTAGTGGGGTGACCATACGGCCCATTTGGGCCATTTTTTTTTTTTTTTTTTTTTATTTATAGGCCTAAGATAAAGTAATAAACGAATATATTTGATTTATAGGCCTAAGATAAATCCTAGTAATATAGAACCCGATACTCCTTGCTACAGAATCCTCATAAAAGGATTTACAACCTAAGCTAGCCCTAGTTGGAATTATAATATTTATAATAAGAAAGACCTCTTTATCCTGAAACAATTTATTACTGGAATTATGCTGAACAATCAATTAATGGTCTATGGATTACCAATTCTGGTTTTTACTACATATATTAATTTCTGAAATTGGTACTCCAAATTCCTCCTAATTTACAATTTTTATAGTTGAATTCTAAAGGAACCCAAGTTGATATGACATATATTTATTTCGGCCGCTTGGAGAATTGGGCCGAATGATTCTTGATATAGATATCCAATTATTTTAACGGATCAATTTGAAAGTGGGTGATACATTAGGTAGTTTGGTGGTGTTCAACCAAGACATTCCAATGTCTAAATTTAATGTTGGGAAAAATAGTGAAGGAAATTGTACATTTGGGGTGCGATTTTCTTGGGACCTCGATTGTCTAATGATAAAAGTAAAGTCGATTCTTGTTCTACTCCGTGAGAACATTAAAATCGAATATTTGTTTGTCCAAAATGGTGTTTGGATGAAGGAGAAATTAAAGCTTAAAGATGATGTATTGGAATTAATTTAAAAGAAGAAACCATGGGTTTGTCTTCTTTTTGAAGTTGAGTTTGTTCCACATGGGAAAACAAAGGCAATTTTGACTAAAGTATATATAATGTCACCTTTTAGTAAGGTGTAAGATTATATTGCATAGAGGCTCTCTCTACACGTGCGCCGCAGCAGGGTGCAAATCACGGTCGATTCGAGCTCGAACCACCGACTTGTGTGCGTACGAATGTCGGACGAAATCGAGCCACATAGTCTAGCCTATGTTTGCGATTTTAATTTTATTTTGAATTTAAAATTACAAGTAACTTGATAATATTAATTCCACATATTTAATTTTGAATTTAAATCTGTAACAACAATATTCATTATGGCTGCAGCAAATGATATAAACCTGTAACAGCAGGTGGAAATTACTGAGCTTTAATTTTCAGGTCCTCTATCAGCTCTATAAATAGCTGACATTCAAGCAGTCCAAAACACACTCCTCATCCTGCACTGATTAACTCTTCTGCATATTGCTCTGAATATTTCTTTTGGCCTCCTGCATAATTTGGTGATAAGTTCAGGCATCTCTTCAGTTTCGCGGAGAAAAAGGTAGTCCGGTTTTCCCGTCTTATCCTGGGAAACAGACGTCCAGAATAGGGGACGAATCTGTTTTAAGGATAGTGTGTCAAACACACGATTCGGGCCATTTTTGTTTTTTTGGGATTCTGTAATTTTCGGTTCTTGATTTTATAAACTGTACTGCGAATTATTTTTGTAACAAACTTAAAACAGATTATTATTACTTCTACCGTACAGTTTGCATAAACAGAATTTTTGGAAAAAATCGTGTACAGTTTTAAAGCCTGAAATTGCTTCGTCTTACAGACCGATTGTTGCCTGCAAGACTATTAAAATTCTGAGTAATATTTTTAGTGGTCTGCTGTTGGTTTTAAAACTCTCGCTACAACTTGTTCTACAGTTAATTGAGGAGCATTTGTTTTAAAAGATACTGTACAAGTCATATTAATTTTTATCTCAAATGCTGTTGGGTGGAATCTTCTGTTTGATTTCATAATTAGATAATTGTGGATATTTTATTCATCAATTCAATTTGTCTAATCAAAATCATTTCTGATTGTTTTTTTTTTATCCGAATTCAGTCTAGTAGATATAATGATTTTATAATTCACTTTGTTCACTATTTGAAAGTTTTATATTCAGTATTTTATTTTCATCAATCAATTGGTTTTTCTAATTCTGTTAAACCACTGAGAAAGAATCTTTGTAAAAGAATTTGAATACTGATTTGTAGTTTTCTGACTGTGCACTAACGTTTAATTGTTGGATCGAATTTATTTTGAACTAAGTAAATTTGTACCCGTGATTGTTGGAGTGGAAGGAAATTACATTGGACCTTATAATAAAAAGTTGAATAATTTTATTTTGTTCTTATCGGATTTGTTCCGATTTCGAAGTACTAAACTTTGATTTGTTTTTCAGAAATGGCTTCTGATGATTTGAACTCGAGAGTTCTGATTGGCGCAAATGAGACAAGTGCTACGCTTAATCCGACTGTGTCTTATCGAGTTGTGCCCAATCCCGTGGTTAACCCTGTTCTGCCTCGGATGGTGGCTAACCCACCGTTAATGTGCCGGTGAATCATGCTGAAAAACCGGATAATTCAATGGCTTGGATTTCAAACGTTGGCAGCAAAAAATGTTGTTTTACCTGACGACGTTGAACCTAGCAAGGTTCTTAACTGAAGATCCTCCGAAGTTGAGTGAGGATGAAACAAATGTTCAAGCCGCTCACGCGGTTGATGCTTGGAATCATGCAGATTTCCTTTGTAGGAATTATGTAATGAATGGTTTAGCAGATCCGTTGTATAATGTTTATAGCTCGAAACGAACTGCTAAAGAATTGTGGGAGTCATTAGACCACAAGTATAAGTCTGAGGATGCAGGGGCTAAAAATTTATAGCTAGCCGTTTCTAGACTTTAAAATGATTGATTCCAAGTCCGTAATAAGTCAAGTGCAAGAACTTCAAGTGATTATACATGATATTCTTCTTTGAAGGGATGTTTTTGAATGAAACTTTCCAAGTGGCTGCAATAATTGAAAAATTGCCAACTGCTTGGAAAGATTTCAAGAACTATCTGAAGCACAAACGAAATGAGATGAACGTTGAAGATCTGATTCTTAGGCTTTGGATTGAAGAAGATAACAAAGGTTGAGAAAGAAAAATGTTCAATCATGTGGTGCTAAAGCCAATGTTGTGGAGCATGGCGAAAGCTCCAAAGGAAAAAAGAAAACCGGAAAAATCGGTAAAGGGTTCAATAATTGGGGACCAAAAGGAGGCATTTCTAAGAAGAAATTCAAGGAAAATGCTTCAATTGTGGCGGCAAGGGTCATGTTAGGAAATTTATTGTTTAGATTTTGATGAATGCCATGTAAAACTTAGAATAGGAAGTTGGCAACCCATTCTTGTTGTAAAATGCATTGTAATAAATGGTGATCAAGGCCGAGTTAAGTCACCTACGCCCAAACATGCGAAGACAATCGGAGAACTAGAAGGAAGAAGACTCCGCGAGACAACTGAGTATGGCAAAGAAGAGTAGACGGAACTCTATGAAGAAAAGCGGTGAGATACTGGTGAGTGGAGTATTAGTCAAGTCAACTCATGAAGAGCAAGTCTCAAGTTGAAGTGATAGAAGAGTCATCCAATGATTGGAAGTCGACTCTAAGTCACCTGGGAAAGCAAAGAAATGCGCCAAGTCGAGATAATCGAAAAAGATCCGTTGCTGACGTAAATCAAGAGAATTACTTAAACAAGTAATATCTCCATACTACCTTTCTCAAGTGCTCCCCTTAAGCGTGCAAAAGGAATTAACCAATGGGAAGCACTACACCGTGTCGTAACTCGAAAAGGTGTCGGAGAACAATTCATACGAGGACATCAATCCAACACTCACCGTGAAGGAAAGATAACTTCAATCAGTTGAAGAGAAAAATACTCGAAAAATTAAGGGTTCTACACTCCACGAAGGATTGTAGGAAGGTTGTGGTCGAACCAAGTCTTGAGCTTTTGGAGGGCTTCGTGATCAAATCCAAAGAGCTTGAGCAAGTGAGTTGTAGTAGCAAGGCACCGCCCTGTGAAGAAGCCGAGTCGCACGAGAAGCGGAGTGATCAAAGGCGTCTCGATCGAGTCCCAAAGGATCAAGTCATTGTGTGATCAAGACTTGTATCAGACGGATTGTTACCACTTTGTATACTAATCAATACCTAGTGGATTCATCCAGAGTTGGAGAAGAGAGGAGTAGAAGAATTACCCCATCTTCGAACCTCTATAAAAATTTTATTGTGTCATTTACATTTCAAAGATTTTAATTCCCGCATCTTAATTGTTTAAATCTCTTGATAAATTTGCTATCCACTTGATAATTTCTAAGTACTTAACCAAGCACTAAATCCTTGCTTAATCAAACTTAAGGGTGTTAAGTCTTCCAATGAAAACAAACCATAGTTGAGTTAATTTAGATTTAACAATTTGAGTTATTCCATCAACAACTCGATTGAGTCCGTTGAGAGACTAACTCTCATCGATTATCTAAATGTTGTCCACCAAGGACACAAATTGTGTAGTATCAACTCGAATATTTAAAAGGACTAAATCGAAAATTTGGTAAGGTTTATTCAACCCCTCTTCTAAACCTTACACTTACACCCCTTGGGACCTACAAGTTGTACCAGAGCGGTTGGTTCATTGAGCTTCCGCACGACCAGTTTGAACTAGATCTCCAAACTTTTCAAAGTCGCTTTAGCACTTAAACTTTCAAAACTCTTTTTATCATTAAAAGTTATTATCATGGAAGCAAATTTGACACGCATTCCTATGTTCACAATTGAAGAATTTGATGATTGGAAAATTCGTATGCGAGCTCATCTATCAAAGCATTACATGATGAGATGTGGATAGTGATAGAAGATGGGCCACGCAAATCTTAAAGGTGAACACAACTGTGTGAGAAGAGTCGGTGATTTGAAGGAGAAGAGGATGTTGCTCCTGCACACCATGGTTGAAAACCAAGAACCGAATGGACAAATGATGTGAAAAAAGATACAACCTGGACAATGTAGCCAAGGACATCCTTTACAAAACCTTGGACAAAGCCATGTTCAATAAAGTCAAATCATGCAAAACGGCTAAAGAAATGCTGGGACAAGCTAACATTGATTTGTGAAGGCTCGTGAGCAAATCAAAGAAAACAAATTATCGGTGGTCAGACGTAAATTTGAGAACTTCAAAATGATCTCGGGAGAAAACCTGGATCAACTGGATGCTCGATTCACGAAATCACCAATGAGCTATCTCGCACTTGGAAAGGAATATACACGAGAAGGAAATGTGTATGAAGATCCTAAAAAGTCTTCCAGTGAATGGGAAATGAAGGTCATGGCATCGAGACATTCCATGGACCTATCAAAGACATCCAATCATGAATTATTCTCGAGATCTCAAAGCCTACGAGTTTGAAATGAGAAGAAAAGACCAGGAAGAGACAATCGTACCCAAAACATTTGCTCTAATTGTTAAAGATGGGAAGAGAGCCGAGGTCAAAGAAGTCATTGATCCGGAAGAAATAGCCCCGATGGTTAAAAGGTTCAACAAGTTCTTCAATAAGAACTACAAGAGAGGAAAGGGTGAATCTTCCAAAAGACACTCGGCTCCTCCAAGTCAAAGGAAGATAGGCCAACCAAGAGAACATATTATCAAAAGGCGTTGAATATCAAAGGGTCGACAATCCAAGAATGGAAAGAGTTTGATCAAAAGGTTGAATATCTATCTTTGGAATCAGACAACCAGGTCACTATGCCATTGATCGCCCATATCCTCGTAGTCAACAAATACATGAATGAAGAAGAAAGAAAGGTCTTGAGAAAGAAGACAAGAAAAGAAAAAGGCAATGATGGTGCAGAGATGGCCGAGAGACAATAAGTCAAGAAGAGAGACAGTGATTCTGAGAGAAGCGGTGAAGCCGACTACTCAAGTGACTCACGAAGAAGAAGCCCCGATCGTTTAATGGCCAAGGAACAGGATCAACTCCGACCAAGAAGATGAGGTACACTCTAACTCATCAAACTCGACTCTAGTGATAGTGATCGTGACACACACACTTCATCACCCACTCGATCTTTATGATTCAATAGGCAAAATGATGAAAGATTTTGAACACATTAAATCCTCACACACACTATTGAATGAGGAAAACGGCTACTCAAGAGCCAAAACTCAAAGTCGACTAAGGAGCCGAGTACTCTAAGTCAAATAAATGATGAGAATGATAGTTTAAAGGTGAAAATGCTAAGTTAATAGCAGAAATTGCTGCCATAGAGAAGAGGGAGAATGACCTCAAAAATGTTATGCCTCATTCACTAAGGCATCTAAATCATTGGATGATCTTATTATAAGTCAAAGAGAATGTGGAGACAAGACATGCTTAGATTTAATTCCTCGTGCTATGTCAAACACCAAAAGTGATTTTGGAAAAAGGATCTTCAAGCAATGAAGAGTCAAAAATCCAAAACTCTAAATGTTACACACACATTCACTTCAAAGCACAATTACAAGCAAACGGCCTTGGTTATAAAGGAAAAGGAAAATGACCATTGAGTGCGCTGAAAGGACAAGCGAGAAGACATTCAATCGAGTTCCTCAAAGCCAAACTCCAAAAGAAAATACTACGTCAAAAGAAAAAGCAGAGCTACCAAAAACCCTTAAAATCTATATAAAAGAAATACATATGATGGGAATGGTAGAAAATATCCTAGCCAAGCCGATTGGAATAATGTAAACTATCAAAGATGACTTATGGAATATAAACCCAAATGGCAAAGGCTTAGAACTCAAAGAAAGGCCACTCCAAAAGTATAAGAGCTTTCATCAAAGACACATATGCACCTAGGCACTACACTCAGAGACACCACAATTACCCAAAGAAGGCGATTACTAAAACATATACATCGGCATACGACAAAAGAGACAATTGTATGAACCTAAAATCCCCAAGCAATTTGCCAAGATTAATTATGATTATGGCATCGATAGATGGCAACCCCTTAGAGTCAAATCATTTGGCTATAAGTTGGTTGGATCATCTTACAACTCTAACCCCTCAGACCTGCACAAATATGGGTACCTAAAACTTAATTTACTTGATTGTTCAAGGTTGAGCAGTGCCAAGGAACCTGGTACATGGATAGCGGCATGCTCCGGACATATGATAGGAAACAAGAAAAATCTGTCAAAATTCAAGGAAGTTAAAGGAGCAAAAGTCATATTTGGTGGAAATGAAGCTCCAGGTGAAATATGAGGCATTGGATCTATCAAAAGGAACAGATTAGAAATCTCAGATGTTGCATATGTTGAAGGACTCAACTTCAACTTGTTAAGCATCACCAACTCGTGACAAGGGTTATAATGTTGGATTTAACATGGGTATATGCCAAATCAAGGATATCAAACGAATGAAGTTGTGTTGCAAGGATGCGAGACAAAAGAACATGTATGTAGTAGATTGGTCAACCGCTACACACAAGACTTGTATATTAGCAAAGAGCACAAATTGAATCAAGTTGGTTTGTGGCACAAAAAGTCGAGTCACCTAAACTTCAAAACGATTAACAAGCTTGCACGAAGTAATCTTGTGGAAGGACTTCCGGACTCAAGATACAAGAAGGAGAGTATATGTGATGCATGTCGAAAGGAAAACAAATCAAATCTTCATTCAAAGAAAAGACATGTCCATCTTCAACAAGAGTATTGCATCCGCTACATATGGATCTATTTGGCCCAAAGTGGAACCAACCCAAAGATAAGTGGAAAGAAATACACCTTGGTGGTAGTAGATGACTACTCAAGATATACATGGACAATATTCATGTGCAAAAAGAAAGAAACTCTCGAAACTACACAATGATGAAGAGGATTCAAAATGAGAAGAGCAAACCATTATCAAAATAAGATCGACAGAGGAACCGAGTTTGTCAATGGAATAATAACTCAAAAGATTGTATTGAAAATGGTATTGGTCATGAACTATCACAGCAAGGACTCCACAATGAGAATGGAGTTGCGAAAGAAGGAACAAAACTCTCAAAGAAGCGAAGAATGACCATGTTAGTCAAGCAGGATTACCAAAAAGATTTTGGGTGAAGCAATCAACACGACTTGCTACACTCAAAACAGATGTATGATAAATAGACGGTGACAAAGACTCCCTATGATATTTGGTCGGAGAAAACCAAATGTTGCATATTTTAGAATATTTGGATGCAAATGCTTCATCCACAACAATGGCAAGGACAATCTAAAGGCTTTCGATGCTAAAGGCGATGAAGGTATCTTCTTGGGATACTCGGTGAAAGCAAAGCCTACTGAGCACTCAACAAAAGGACTATGGTTGCAGAATAATCCATTCATGTGGTATTCGATGAACCAAATGTAAATAGAGAAGACATTGAAGAGTTAGCCGATAAGTGAATCATCCAACCATACGTAAGAGTCCCTACGCTCGAAGTCAAGTGGAACTATTAACTCAGATGAAGATGAGATAGTTGAATCAAAAAGCAAGTGGAAAATTTGCGGCTAAGTGATTATGAGAGAGTCGATCACAAAGAACACAAATTGCTAGACAATCGAACCGACTAATTTACTTCAACTGATGTAAGATGGCCGAGAGACCATCCACCAGAACTTGTCATTGGAGATATAAGAGAAGTGTGTCAAAACGAGATCCTTAACTCAACAAGAAGCTATGTTCAAATGCTTTATCTTGCAAATAGAGCCCAAAGATGTGTTACAAGCATTCGACGACACACATTGGATTCAAGCTATGCAAGAAGAGTCAATCGGTTTGAAAGAAATAAAGTATGGGAATTAGTTCAAAGACCCACACATCAAAATGTTATTGGTACTAAATGGGTGTTCGTAAAAACAAGATGAACGAGGAAGGTTCGTGGTAAGAAACAAAGCAAGACTAGTAGCCAAAGGATATTGCCAAGAAGAAGGAATAGATTTTGATGAAACATTTGCTCTGTAGCAAGATTGGAAGCTATAAGGATGTTTCTTGCCTATGCACTCACAAGAATTTCATTGTCTATCAAATGGATGTAAAAAGTGCATTCCTAAATGGTTTATTGGAAGAAGAAGTGTATGTTGAACAACCTCCAGGATTTGAGCGGAAGACTCTTGGAGATAAGGTATACAAACTCAAGAAAGCCTGTATGGATTGAAACAGGCACCGAGAGCATGGTATGATACTTTGTCACAATTCCTAACCGAAAATTGATTCACAAAAGGAAAAGTAGATAGAACACTTTTTTTAATTCAAGACAAAAAAGTATGTTGCTTGTTCAAATATATGTGGATGACATCATTTTTGGATCCACAAACAAAGAGTTGTGTGAAAAATTTTCAAACCTCATGCAAAGTAAATTTGAAATGAGCATGATGGGAGAGCCGACATTCTTCCTTGGACTCCAAGTGAAACAATCGAAGGATGGAATGTTTATAAGTCAAACAAAATACACCAGAGACTTAATGAAGAAATTTGGTATGGAGGAGAAGTCTTCGTGAGAAAATACCAATGAATACATCGGTCAAAATGGACATGAATGCAGATGGCAAGCCTGTAGATCAAACAAGATCTGAGCACTTATTGGATCATTGCTCTATCTTACAAACAAGCCGGACATCACCTTTCTTTGTAGGTGTATGTGCAAGATTTCAATCTGCTCCAAAAGAGAGCCATATAACGGCTACTAAAAGAATATTGAGATACTTGAAAGGAAGCCAAGAAGTTGGCTTATGGTATCCAAAGGAAGGTGGATTCAAGCTAATTGGCTATTCAGACTGACTATCTTTGGATGCGAGTTGACAGGGAAGAGCACCTCAGGCACATGTCAAATGCTAGGAAACAGTGATTTCCTGGTTTAGCAAGAAGCAAAATTCAATTGCCACCTCTACTGGAAGCAGAATACATAGGCTGGGCAAAATTGTTGTGCCCAAGTCCTATGGATGACACAAAGAATTGAGAGACTATGAAGTTGAAGAAAAAGAGATTCCAATCATGTGTGATAACACAAGTGCAATTGCAACCACTCAAAATCCGTGTTGCACTCAAGAACAAAGCATATCGATGTCGATATCACTTCATAAGAGATCATGTTGAAAAGAAGAACATCATCGTGGAATATATCTCAACCGATAAACAATTGGCGACATCTTCACAAAACCGTTATGTGAGTCAAGATTTGAAGAACTCAAGCATGAGTTGGGGTTAATTGAGTGAGTTAACATTGAGAAGACTCAAAGAAAAGAAATGGAACACAAAAAGGAAAAGAGTGAACTCACAAATCGCCTAAGTACATCATTTGTATTGGAAAGACAATTTATACTAAGTCATTTGTTAGTTGAGTCACTAAGAGAACTGTGAGAAGAGGAGTTAAAACAGCTAAAGGATAAGTTTCGAGTCACTTATGAGCAAAGTGACAAAAACGCGATCGTTTTTACTAAGCGGGAATGTTTTTAAGAATGACGTCAAGATAATGATGATGTGTACAGACATAAAGCCGCACACCAAGCTTATGATTGGATATAAATTTGCCGCATTAAATACGAGACATTAAATGCTAAATAGGCGTGCAAAATCTAAGCCGTTGATTTCGATCACATTTCAAAACCACCGCACGTCCTTTCATAAACCATACTTAAACCATTTTCGCCCATTTCTCTCACACACTATCAAAACTGTTCATCTTTCTCTCTCTCAAAAGCAAAAATTCTCTCAAAAACCCTATCTATCTTCAAATCAATCCCGAAGTTTTCTTCGATAAAATCTGAAAAATGGCACCAACTTATGATTTTATCAAGTTAGGAAAGCAAATCCACACCGGGTCAATGTGGATTTCGAGGGCATGGTCAAACAGGGGTCCAATGACGCCTCATAAAGAAAATAGCTGAAAAACTCCAAACGACCCGGCTGAAATCGTTTTGACGATGGAATTTTCGATGACCTATGTGGAGGAGGTCTCACAATTCTATGTGAACGCTGAGATTCACGATGAAAGAATAAAGTCATCTGTTCACGGAAAGGAGTTCACCATCTCGCGCCAAGGATTTGGTGAACACGCTCATTACCAACGGAAGGAGCATCGAAATTAACGGCTCGATGTAAACTTGATCTGCCGCTTGGAAGGAAATAGCAAGCCCGACTATGCCGATAAAATAGTTTACACAAACAAATAAGAGGTCTTGAAGGAGGACTATCACAAGTTGTTGGACATAGTTGCCAAATGTATTGACATCAAATTTGGCGACTTTGACCAATCAAAAGCAAAGTTGATCGTAATGGTTGCGATCATTGAAGAAAGGAAAATAAATGGCCTGAGTTTGTCTACAGACTATGCCAAAATGTAGGGAACAAATCCTTCAAGGAAGATGGCACATTTGGAGGATCCCTCAGGATATGGCCCGGTGATTGGCCGGATGATGGAGGTGAAAGGAGTCCTCTTGACATGGAAAGGCGTTCCATGTTAACAAGAGGATGTTCAGATCAAACCTCTCGGCGCGCACGAAGAGAGCCTACGCCAAGAGAGCCGACACGAGTGAGGGGAATCGGTGACCTCAAGATACTGTTTGCTTCCTCCCCACCAAAGAAGAAAGCCGCCCGCAGGTGCTAAGAAGATCGCGCTCTCCCGCAAAGAAAGAAAGTCAAACTCGCTCCCCCCTGCCCGGAGAGTCACCGCCCGCACCGTGTCTCCTTCCCAAAGAAAGCCAGCGAGCGGTCGAGAAGGACTCTCAAATACCTTCTCCGATCGTCAAAAGGAGGAGAACGATAAGCCAAGACGGCCCTCCTCGTAAGAAAAAACACTATTAGGCCCCGCCGCCCAAGACTCGGAAGAAACCGTCTCGAACGTAAATCCCTCCGGTACAAACTAGAGACGAAGAAGAATCATCAAGCACTCCGAGCTTGAGAAACCGGCCGAGTCACCACTCGGCCTGAGCAGATATCAGGAGACTGGCCTGGAGAAGTAGAGTCTCGGGATGTAATTGATGAAATGTACCAAGTCTCACAAGGAGATCGTGAGAGGCCAATCAAGAAATAGCATGTAGTTCGCGCACCGGTGAGACACAAGACGAAGCCGATAGAGCGATAGTGATGTGATGATCCTATCCCCACCTTACCCGGACATCCAAAATCGTCATGAGAGTGGAGAAATGGAAATTGAGTCGATCCAGGAACAGTTCCAACGGCCCGAGTTTATAGAAGAAGAAGAGGAATCGTTGAACTTCCTTGGACTGACCTCTGTGATCCCAAAGACTGGATGAAGACAATCGCACGAGATATCCTGCAGATCTTCAAGGATAAGGAGAAGGAGCGATCGCGAGAAGAAGCGAAAAGAGAGAAGGCCGATCTCGCCCTCTCACTTTGGAACCACAGAACATACGCATTCTCACTTCGATATTCTATCGGAAAGTGATGAGGATCGGACCCCTCTTTGCCGCTACGAAGAGTTGCAAATGCAATGCGAGCAATGCATGAATCGAATTCTTCATGAGAAGAGAATGATGGAGGGACCAGGAGAGTCCTCCAAAACACGGTGAAATTGATCCAATGGGAGTGGTTCAAAGCAAATCGCCACCGTTGTTGCCGCCACCACTTCCCCCACTCCTGAAGAAGAAATTAAGGAAGGCGGCAATGAAACTGTTAAACTTCCTCGACTAACCACTTTGATCTCAAAGATCGGATGAAGACAATCGCATGATATCCCGCAGATCTTCAAGGATAAGGAAAAGGAGAAACAGCGAGGAGGAAAGCGAGGCACGTGAGAAGGCCAACATATGCCCTATCTCCGGCACCACAAAAACACACACATCCTCTCCTTGATGTCTTCTCAGCGATGTGATGAGGACCGGAGAATCTTCACGCTACGAAGAGTTGCAAATGCAAAGCAAGCAATGCACGAATCGAGAATCCTTCACGAGCAAAGGTTGATGGAGGGACCAGGAGAGTCCTCGAACACACCGAAATTGATCCAATGGGAGTGGTTAAACAAATCGCCATCGTTGTTGTTCGCCACCACTTTGACTCACTCGGAAGAAGCGATAAGGGAGTTGGCGATGAAACGGGATAGTGGGGACCTGGTCGAGCCAACCCCTATTGAAGGTGTCTTACCACCCGCCCCAACGGCTGAACACTCAATAGAAAAATGGGAGTTTGAGACGAGTGACCCCATTCCAAGTCACTCTCGGTGGTGCACCGAGTGGGGAAACTCCCTCCACCGCAAGGTCGGAGAATGCCGCAGATGACTCCACAATGAATCAAGAAGGCGAAGTGGAGAAAGTACAACCACCAAATGAACAGCAAGAAGTTGCCATCAACGAAGCTCGAGGCGATTGAGACTGCCTCACTAAGGTGTCAATCGCTTTCTAAAAAGTAATAATGACGCCGCGATGCAGTCGAGGCACTGAGGAAGAACGACCCGGGAGTTAACACTGGCGATGAAAGTGCAATCCATGGGGTTGAGACTCCAATGGATGCCACCACAGAAGACCCTAAGGCGGTGACATCGTCGAAAGGGAGGTCCAAGGCCTCACCGCAGATTGAGACTCAGTAGGAGGAAATGAAGGCCCACGGGAGGTTGAGACTTCCCGGGGTAAAAAAGTCAAGTAGAGAACATCCCTCCTTCTATCATTGATCCATCCGAGAAGGAGATAAGCGCGCTTCATGATTCCCAAGATAATCCCGATGTAACTTTTTCGGGATCGAAGGCGATGAAGAAGTTTCGAGTCATCCCCATGGAAGACAGATCAAAACCTTTCCCAAAGACGAGCAAGTCGATCTCAAGACTACTCGTCAAATCTTTAATTTTGATGATGCGCCACCAATGGAAATCTCATCATCGTCCGATGACGCTTCGATAAGGCCGAGAGACCATCCACTCAATTGGAGAAACCAGTGAGACCAACGAAGGTTGTTGAGACAGGCGAGGCTCGGCAAGCTGAGTCGGGTCCACTTCACAACAGACCCAACAAACAGTCCATCGCGGGTTCCCCAAGTCGCAGCAGAGTTCGACTCAAAAGGAACTTCACGCGCACCTCTCATCATTGAACAAATACGGTTGGCCGTGATGATTCCTTTATAGAATCTTTTTCCTTCTCCCGGAGGTACCCGACCTCCATGAAGAGTCGAAGAACGAACGTGCACGCTACCATAGACCAGCTCCCCGTCATTTCGTCAAAAAGTACCATCGGTCCGGTGACTATGACTTTGACGCTGCGTGGCCATCGATGCAACGGAAGAATCGGTGAAGTTCGCGAAGTGTTCAAGGCATTATTTCCGAGATTGAACGAATGGAGAGGCACCAGGCCTCTATGGATGTGCGATCGGACAACAGAGATGCAAATCTATCTGGCGACTTGAGAGGCATCACACGGTGAGGATCGGGGAATGGTGGTGGCAACAAAGAAACAATGCGTGTGGAACAAGTTAGATACTTCAGACATTGTTCAACAAGTTGCCGGTATGGAGAGCCGAGAATGCCGATGCAAAAAACGGCCGAGAGAACACATTGAGCACATGCATGAAGCTCACACTGCCGAGATAAGGTCGCTGCGTGAGCAAAATAAGAGTGATCTTTGTCCTGGAAGCAAATATGGACAGAAAATTCAGCATTCTCATGGTGAAATGAAGCTAATCTCGCCAGAGTCCAACACTACTCGATCCGATTTCAGATCGCATACTCCGCAGAGACTGAGACAAAACTCAACTATCGCCAGGAGCTCGACTTCCGCTTGCAAGTCTGTTTCAGGCGTTCCTCTCTCCTTTGATGATGCCAAAAAGGGGGAAGAGGAATACAAAAAGCGCAGGAGGATCGAAGTTGAGAAGGAGGAGCAATTTGCGAAGGAAAGTCACCGAGGAAGTGTTGAAACAAAAGAAAGGAAAGCTTGTTGAGGGGGAAGGATCGCGGATGTGACCTTGATGATTGCACAAACCCCCAACAAGGTCTTGTCACGGTGACATTATCAAAGAAACTCCCTGTGACTCGCCACTCCAACACTCGCTATATCTATGGCCTAAAAAAAGAGAAAACAATTGAAGCGAGGGATGAAGGAAGTGGAATGAAGAATGGATGCCCGAGTTATGAACATCTTGAAAGAACATGGAGGCATTCCAAAGAGAGAGACACTTATGCCATCTCGGATGTCGGGACGAGAGCCACGATCAGTTGATGAATTTAAAACGCCGCATCCGAAGGATACTTTGCAAATATGTCTATGGCTCAAGCTTGGGACTTGTATCTTCGGGAAAAGGGTCTCACATTATGTGAAGAAAGCCGACAGTGACGCAGAGACTCACGGCAATCGCTCTGCTTTGGTCACTCGCCGGGTCACTCATTTGGAAAGAAGAAGACCCCAGACAATACACGCCCCAGGTAGAGGAAAAAGTAGTGGTGGAGGAAGAGGTTTCATACCAGGCCGCCCAAAAATATCGAGTACATAGATCCAGGCAAGAAAGGAGGGATCTCTTGGGCGGGCCTTGACCAAATAGCAAATTTGCAAGTGGCTAAAAGTAATCTTTGAGTATGCGAAAAGAATAGAAGAAGAAAACAAGAGACAAACTCAGCTATGGGAGGAAAGACAAGAGAGATTAAGAAGAGATGAAGCTGCCAGGAAGGCATATAAAAAAAAAGAAGAAGAAAAAGCGGTGACGATGAGAAAAAGAGAAGAAGAGCGAGAAGATCTTTGAACAAGATGAAAGAAGGAGACAACGAAGAAGATGAAGTGTAGTGTCCACCCCTTCATGTATTTTATCATGTAAATACATACTATGTAAGTCTTACGTAATAAAGCTATAAATTCTTCATTTTTTTGTGTAGACAAATGTTTGCTCGATACACTTTGTAAACATGATTGTGATTGTGTAAAAGAACAAGAATGTCATGATCAATAAAAGGATTGATTCTACGCATACATTCTATGTAAATACACTATCCGTATGTATCTTTGCTATTTGCATTTTTGAATGATTTAAGTTTTGGCATCATCAAAAAGAGGGAAATTGTTAGGAAATTTATTGTTTAGATTTTGATGAATGCCATGTAAAACTTAGAATAGGAAGTTGGCACCCCATTCTTGTTGTAAAATGCATTGTAATAAATAGGGCTGATCAAGCTGAGTTAAGTCAGCTACGCCCAAACATGCAAGAAGACAACTGGAGAACTAGAAGGAAGACTCCATTGCTAAAACAATTTGAGTATGGCAAAGAAGAGTAGACGGAACTCTATGAAGAAGCGGTGAGATACGGTGAGTGGAGTATCGGTCAAGTCAACTCAAGAAGAGCCAAGTCTCAAGTTGAAGTGACGGAAGAGTCATCCAATGATTGGAAGTCGACTCAAAGTCACCTGGGGAAAGCAAAGAAATGCAGTCAAGTCGAGATAACTGAAAAAGATCCGTTGCACAGAAATCAAGAGAATTACTTAAACAAGTAATATCTCCATACTACCTTTCTCGAAGTGCTCAGTCCCAGAAGCGTGCAAAAGGAATTAACCAATGGGAAGCACTACACCGTGTCAGAACTCTAAAAAGCTGGAGAACAATTCATACGAGGAAATGGCAATTCCAAGGACTGCAACAAGACAAGCCAACGATAGTGCAAGTGACTTTCAAAAATAAGCCTATCTCTTCAACGGGCAAATTTTTGAAAGATCAATATAAAAGGCTGAGGAGTTTATTTGAGAAAAAGGGGGATCAAGGAACTAAGAACGGACCAGAACCAAAAACGTTCAAGCAATTATTAGAAAATCTGAAATATTCTCAATCCTCAAGCCTACACTACGAAGAACATCAATCCAACACTCACTGTGAAGGAAAGATAACTTCAATCAGTTGAAGAGGAAAATGCGAAAAATTAAGGGGTCTACACTCCACGAAGGATTGTAGGAAGGTTTGGTCGAACCAAGTCTTGAGCTTTTGGAGGGCTTCGTGATCAAATCTAAAGAGCTTGAGCAAGTGAGTTGTAGTAGCAAAGCGGATGCCCTGTGAAGAAGGCCGAGTCGCACGAGAAGCGGTGAGTGATCAAGGCGTCTCTGATCGAGTCCCAAAGGATCAAGTCATTTGTGTGATCAAGACTTATATCCGGATTGTTACCACTTTGTATACTAATCAATACCTAGTGGATTCATCCAGGAGTTGGAGAAGAGAGGAGTAGAAGAATTACCCCATCTTCGAACCTCTATAAAAATTTTTTGTGTCATTTACATTTCAAACATTTTAATTCCCGCATCTTAATTGTTTAAATCATTGATAAATTTGCTATCCACTTGATAATTTCTAAGTACTTAACCAAGCACTAAATCCTTGCTTAATCAAACTTAAGGGTGTTAAGTCTTCCAATGAAAACAAACCACAGTTGAGTTAATTTAGATTTAACGGTGAGTTATTCCATCAACAACTCGGTTGAGTCCGTTGAGAGACTAACTCTACCGATTATCTAAATCGGTGTCACCAAGGACACAAATTGTGTAGTATCAACTCGAATATTTAAAAGGACTAAATCGAAAATTTGGTAAGGTTTATTCAACCCCCTTCTAAACCTTACACTTACACCCCTTGGGACCTACAGTCACAAGGGTTCGATTGCAAGAAACCAAAAAAGAATCGAGAGGCTAACATGGTTGATCACATTTCTCAATAAGTGTCGATATGAACCTGGGCTGCAGTGGTCTCCGAGGTGAATTTCATTGGTTCAAACCCAAAACAATGGTGGATTGATTCGGTGCTACTAGCACGTGTGTTCGGATTAAAGAGATGTTTAGTTCCTTTAAGCCACCAAGACGGCGAGAAGTTGTACATGGGAAATTCAGCTACTTCGAGGTCAATGGAAAAGGCAAAGTGGTTCTCAAGATGACGTCAGGGAAGGAACCGACTCTAAATAATGTTCGTTTGTACCGGACATTCGTAAGAATTTGATGTCCGGTTCGCTTCTAGATAAGCATGGTTTTCGCATTGTTTTGAGTCGGGGTTGTTACTTTGTTAAAAAAATGGGATGTTTGTAGGTTATGCTTCTCATGGGCTGTTTAAGCTCAATGTAATGGTTGTTAAACCAAAAACTAATGAAACGAATAACTCTTACATTTTACTTGCTTGAGTCTTCTAGTTTGTGGCATGGTAGACTAGGACACATTAATTATGATACTCTACGTAAATTAATTAACTTGAATTATATACCAACATTCCATATTGATTCCAAGCACAAGTGTGAAACTTGTGTTGAGGCAAAGTTAACAAGGACTTCATTTAAAAATATTGAAAGAAATAATGAACCACTTGATTTAATTCACACCGATGTATGTGATTTAAAATCGACCCAAACACGTGGTGGCAATAAGTACTTCATTACTTTTATAGATGATAACACAAAGTTTTGTTATGTGTATCTTCTTAAAAATAAAGATGAAACTATAGAGAAATTTATGCTCTATAAAAATGAGTTGAGAATCAACTCAACAAGAAAATTAAGGTGTTAAGAAGCGATCGTGGAGGTGAATATGAATCACCTTTTTCTTTGAATTTTGTGCCTAACACGGAATTATTACGAAACAATGACTCTTATTCACCTCAACAGAATGGCATTGCGAACGGAAAAACCGTACACTTAAAGAAATGATGAATGTCATGTTATTAAGTTCTAGCTTGCCTCGAGAACATGTGGGGGGAAACTGTCTTTGACTAATTACCTTTTAAATAAGGTACCCGTAAGAAATTAGACAAAAGCCCTTACGAGCTATGGCATGGGAGAATATCATCCTACAAATACTTACGAGTGTGGGGGTGTCTTGCGAAGGTTGCTATACCTACACCAAATAAGATGAAGGTAGGTCCCAAAACTTGGATTTGCATATTTATTGGATATGCACATAATGATCTTTGCTTATCGATTTTCTTGTGCATGAATCTAAAGTTGAAGATATACACAAGAACACGATAATTGAATCAAGAAATGCCTCGTTCTTTGAAAATATATTTCCGTGCAGATCGAGAGAAGAAGCAAGCTCTTCTAAATGGATACATGATTCAATAGAACAAGCAAGAAGAAGAAGAGGTAGAAATTAGGCGTAGCAAACGAGCTAGGATAGAAAAATCTTTTGGTCCAGATTTCCTAACCTACATGCTAGAAAGTGAACCTCAAAGTTACGGAGAAGTTATAACTTCTTCTCAAGGACCATTATGGAAAGAGGCCATAAAAAGTGAAATTGATTCCATCTTGCAAAACCATACCGGAAACTAGTGGATCTTCCCGGGAAGTAAACCACAAGGTTATAAATGGATTTTCAAGAAGAAAATGAAAGGCGGATGGAACAATTGATAAGTATAAGACTAGACTTGTAATTAAAGGTTACGAGACAAAAAGAGGGCCTTGATTACTTTAATAAATATTCTCGATTCGAGAATAACCTCCATTAGATTGGTACTTGCAATTGCCGCATGCGAAATCTTGAAGTACATCAAATGGACGTAAAAACGCTTTTCTAAACGAAGATTTAGAAGAGGAGATTTACATGGAACAAGTCTGAAGGAATCTCTGCACTGGGCAAGAGAACAAGGTTTGTAAACCGGTCAAGTCATTATATGGCTTGAAACAGGCACCAAAACAATGGCATGAAAAATTTGATAATGCCATGAAAGAGTGTGGATTTAAAATAAATGAATGCGATAAATGTGTTTATGTTAAAGACACCTGAAAATGGCTCTGTCATTTTGTGTCTTTATGTAGACGACATGCTTATCATTGGAAGTAATGATAAAATAATTAAATCCACTAAAGATATGTTGAACTCGAGGTTTGACATGAAAGATATGGGTTTAGCTGACGTGATCCTCGGAATAAAGATTTCTAGAACTTCAAATGGGGTGACTCTTGACCGGTCACATTATGTGAATAAGATTCTAAAAAATTTAGTAAGGATGACACGTCATTAGCTAGAACTCCTATAGACACGAGTCAACATCTATCAAAGAATAGAGGTGAGGTTGTGTCTCAATTGGAATACTCACGAGTCATAGGAAGTCTGATGTACTTAATGAGTTGTACAAGACCAGACATTGCTTATGCTGTGAGTAAATTGAGCAGATACACGAGTAATCCAGCACATGAACACTGGAAAGGTATAGTGAGAATACTTAGGTATTTAAGATACACTCGTGATTTTGGACTGCACTATACAAGATATCCTGCTGTTATTGAAGGATACAACGATGCTAATTGGATATCCGATATTAAAGACTCTAAGTCTACAAGTGGATTTGTATTCACTTTAAGAGGTGCGACCATATCGTGGAAATCTTCTAAGCATGACGGTTATAGCTAGATCCACAATGGAGTCTGAATTTATAGCTTTAGACAAGTGTGGAGAAGAAAGCCGAGTGGCTCAGGAACTTCTTAGAAGATATTCCAAAATGGCCAAAGCTTTGTGCCAACAATTTGTATACATTGTGATAGTCAATCGGTGATTGGCAAGGCATAGAGCAACATGTATAATGGTAAGTCTAGACATATTAAATTCGTGAGACACAATACCTTTAGACAACTACTCTCAACTGGTGTTATCTCTATTGATTATGTGAAATCAAAGGATAATATAGCGGATCCAGATTAACCAAAGGGTTAAATCGAGAGTTAGTTTCAAAATCATCAAGAGGAATGTGACTTAAGCCTCTAGAAAAATGAAATGATACAATGGAAACCCAACCTAGTTGACTAGAGATCCCAAGATCTAGGTTCAAAGGGACAACCTAATTGTAAAAAGACTCTGCAGGATCACCGTTGGGGGATTTTCCTTGTCCATTCCTTAACATGATGAAGCCCGTGAAAAGAAAGATAATCATTTGGCTTTTAATGATTCTTATGCGTCGGTAAGCCAAGCTGGGTAGTGCGGGTGCTCTTAAAAAAATCACCTATGTGAGAGAGAAGTGGGGCGCTTCAAGAGAATTGTGTGAGGCTCAATTCTTAGACCCTCTTGAGAACAGGCGTATGTTCAGGGCCATGAATGAACATAACAATGAGAATCAAGTATGTTAGGAAGAATCTGTGTCGGTATATCATCTTTTACACAAAAGGCGAAGCAGTTCAAAGACATCACGTCTACTGATCAGCTAGTAAAGTAAATATATTTTCACAAGGGAAGGCTCAAAGGGTAACACCTACCTATCCTATGCAGGGTTCAACTGTTGGACTTTATCACCAAATCTTTGTATCCTCGTAATTTCCTTCATGTGGGGGATTGTTGGAAACATAGTGAAGGAAATTGCACATTTGGGGTGCGATTTTCTTGGGACCTCGATTGTCTAATGACAAAAGTAAAAGTCGATTCTTGTTCTACTCCGTGAGAACATTAAAATCGAATATTTGTTTGTCCAAAATGGTGTTTGGATGAAGGAGAAATTAAAGCTTAAAGATGATGTATTGGAATTAATTTAAAAGAATAAACCATGTGGGTTTGTCTTCTTTTTGAATTTGGGTTTGTCCCACATGGGAAAACAAAGGTAATTTTGACTAGTATATATAATGTCACCTTTTAGTAAGGTGTAAGATTATATTGCATAGAGGCTCTCTCTACACGCGCGTCCGCGAAGGGGGTGCAAATCACGGTCCGGTTCGAGCTCGAACCACCGACTTGTGTGCGGCGCGACTGCGTACGAATATCGGACCGAATCGAGCCACATAGTCTAGCCTTTATGTTTTGCGGTTTAAATTTTATTTTCGAATTTAAAATCAGTAATAATATGATTTTTATTTTGAATTTAAAATTACAAATAATGATAATATTAATTCCACAAATTTAATTTTGAATTTAAATATGTAACAACAATATTCATTATGGCACAAAAATGTCAGAACCTCAGAATAAAGTGGAAATTAATGAGCTTTAATTTCCGGGTCCTCTATTAGCTCTATAAATAGTGACATTCCAAAGCTGATCCAAAACACATTTCTCATCCTGCACCGATTAACTCTTCGCATATTGCTCGAATATTTCTTTTGGCCTCTGCATAATTTGGTGATAAGTTTAGGCATCTCTTGATTCGTAGAAGAAAAAGGTAGTCCGATTTTTCCGTCTTATCTGGGAAACAGAGGCGTCGAGAATAGAGGACAAATCTGTTTTAAGGATAGTATGTCAAACACACGATTCGGGCCATTTTTATTTTATTTGGATTTCGTAATTTTTGATTTTTGATTTTATAAATTGTACTACGAATTATTTTTATAACATTTAACAAGTCAAAATGCATTTAAATTTTATTGTGTGTTGTGTCTTGAGTACTTGCAAGGTGAAGATCACGTGAGTTGTAGGCCCAACATTTATAGGAGTTGTTTAGGGAGATCCCAAGTCTTATCATGGCAAAAAGATCTAACATGGTTACATGGTACTAGACCCGATTTTTTATTAGACATTTTATGCAAAAGATTCGAGATGACTTATTATCGGAAGATAAGAATGATGCAGTCGTGATTTGTTCGGTCAATTGCGATTTTTTTTATTCTATTGGATCGATTAGATATGTATGAGTTTAAAATATATTTTTGTTTGATCTGTATATATTGTTTTGCGATGTTTGGTTTTCTTGAAAATAAGACAGAATAACTAAGTCGATGCGAGATTTAGATTATGTCTCATAAGATAAAATTGCCCCATACAAAAGTGTAACAATTTTAGGCAATTGTCTATAAAATACGACGACTTTTCGACTTAAGTTAGCAACACTAACAAAAATTTAAGTTACAATCGAACACGAGTGTTTAAGAACTTTCGAATCGAGAGGAGAAGATCGGACAATATGCGAGAATAATACAATTGAATAGGGTGAAGAAAATGGCCAGCATGGTGGGGAAGAAGGTGTATTTATATGATTTTGGATGCCCTTCGGATTAGATGCAACCTCGTCCGGATCGACGGACCATCGGATTATTTCTTCTCATAACAGTAGCGATCTAGTGGACTGGTCGCACCCCTGTGAAGGTTCACAATCCTTAACATGCACACGTACACACTAAGGCGGACATGTCCGGTCATGGGGCCGAGTTAGAATCCAACGAACATGCCTACAATCGCCACATGGTGCCATCTCGGATGATTCTACCATGTCACTTCCACGTGAGTTGTTCGCCGTATTCTTGAACCACGAGACTAAACCCTAATTCAATTTCTCAAAAGATTAAGGCTCATTGCAACGATGCGAAGTAGAGACATCTAAAGCGCTAATGCGACTAAATGCAACGTGTGGGGGATCGGGCAATACTGCATAATTCTTACTATAGAAGGAAGCCAAACTTTCTCCTCATTTTCAATGTTGGATCTTGGATGTGACTCTTCACCTTCTCACCCTTTCATATTTACATATAAAAGTGCATTTATATGATTTATTATTTTATGCATTAATTTCTCATTTACGAAATTGGTTTTGGGTAAAATTAAATGTTAATCTCATCCATTGACGACGTAGTTTATGGTTGTCTAACTTATTTCTATTTTATATAAATGGAATCCACTTAAATAATTGGTCAAAAATTGAGTCAAAATCCATTTCTTTAAATCAATTTCCAATAATATATGTTTAAAATTTTGTAAGTTTACAATTTTGATATTTGTTATCAATCGTAAAATTCTTCTCTTCTTTTGATAAAAACTGGTTGGTTCTAGAAAAAGTGTGTGAATCATAACTTGTTTCGTTACGAACATTGTTCTTCTGAGCTCAACCAAGAACTAGAAAATAAATCGACCTTAGTTAAAAATCAGAAGTGCCCCTCGATTGCATTAAATACAAAAGCGCAAGATATGATTGCTCAATTGTACTTAAAAAATTAAAAGGTCTTATTTAAGAAACTACAACTAGTAAACAATAATTAACTAGATGAAGATTAAAAAGTACTTAAAAGATTCTAACCAACACGATCGAACACAGAAGACATGTGTATGTGAATTGGATGGTCTCAAGAGAAGTTTTAAAACATCATATAATAACCCCCCGTGGCTAAAACCGTGCCAATCATTTCACATGCCCATGATTTTTATTATAATATAACTAGAATGTCATAACCTCTATAAGATAAGATTCTCATTTAAATATAATGTTTGCCGATAGTATATAGATTATCCCCTTCTGAAAAGTCGTCAGAGCTCGTATGAGTTTAAGAATTTGAAGCACTTTTAAATTTTAATAGCACATGCCATAGGAGAAAAACTCTTCAATTTTTGACTAGGCACAAAAACACAATACGAGTCTAACACATTATAAGCGGGTTAGAATTTAACTTTGATGTGTTCAAGTCAGAATTGGGTCAAATCCGAATAAGAAATAATAAACATGTTTACTTTGATCAACCTGAAATGACCCGATTAACCCCTCTAATTCATTTGTACTGTTATATTATGCATATTCCATTATGAATCGAGAAAAAAAAAATCAATTAAATATAGCACTAAAAATTCATGTGTAGACCAAATAAAAATTAATAAAATTGAGCTTACATTATATTTTCAATATATTTTTATGTACACACATTTAAAATTAACATACCATATATTTGTTTACATAGTGTTAGTGAGCTAGTGTATTTTTGCTAGGGGTGTCAATCGTGTCGTGTTTCGTGTTCACGGGTCGTGTTCTGACTCGAGTACTACAGGTCTGACACGAACATGATTCATTTAATTGTTCGTGTTAAGATACACGACCTGTTTATGACATGGGTAACACAACACGGGAAACTTATATAATTTAAAGTCAACACACAAAAAAATTAGAGAAAAAGCTAAATTTAAAAATAAAAAATTAATTAAATTATTAAAAATACATTTAATAATTTTTCCATCATCATATAACCAGCTAAAACATCACAAAATATTAAAAATAATATGTCACTATAAAATTAAATGGGTTAAACAGATCGATCGTGTCGACACGCGGGTCGACCCATATCTATTTATTTGTTGTGTTAACCGTGTCCGACCCAATTTTGACCCGAATCTGTTAAGAGTTGTACATATACCTGCTAAATTTGTGTTAGATTCGTGTCGAGTTATGTATTGTGTCACAAATTGACACCCCTAATTTTTCTCCACTCTTTTTTAGAGAATGGAATTGGGAGCTAATGGTCAAAGCACAAAATTGGTAGATTGGCATGGATGATGGGAAAAGGAAATTGGGTTAAATCGAGAGTTAGTTTCAAAATCATCAAGAGGAATGTGACTTAAGCCTCTAGAAAAATGAAATGATACAATGGAAACCCAACCTAGTTGACTAGAGATCCCAAGATCTAGGTTCAAAGGGACAACCTAATTGTAAAAAGACTCTAGGATCATCTTTGTGGGGATTTTCCTTGTCCATTCCTTAACAAGTGAAGCCCGTGAAAAGAAAGATAATCATTTGGCTTTTAATGATTCTTATGCGTCGGTAAGCCAAGGTTCCGGTTGGGTAGTGTGTTTGCTCTTAAAAAAATCACCTATGTGAGAGAGAAGTGGGGCCGCCGTCAAGAGAATTGTGTGAGGCTCAATTCTTAGAACCTCTTGCGAGAACAGGGCGTATGTTCGGGGCCATGAATGAACATAACAATGAGAATCGAAGTATGTTAGGAAGAATCTGTGTCGGGTATATCATCTTTTACACAAAAGGCGTAGCAGTTCAAAGACATCACGTCTCTTGATCAACTAGTAAAGTAAATATATTTTCACAAGGGAAGGTTCAAAGGGTAACACCTACCTATCCTATGCAGGGTTCAACTGTTGGACTTTATCACCAAATCTTTGTATCCTCGTAATTTTCTTCATGTGGGGGATTGTTGGAAAAATAGTGAAGGAAATTGTACATTTGGGGTGCGATTTTCTTGGGACCTCGATTGTCTAATGACAAAGTAAAAGTCGATTCTTGTTCTACTCCGTGAGAACATTAAAATCGAATATTTGTTTGTCCAAAATGGTGTTTGGATGAAGGAGAAATTAAAGCTTAAAGATGATGTATTGGAATTAATTTAAAAGAAGAAACCATGTGGGTTTGTCTTCTTTTGAAGTTGGGTTTGTCCACATGGGAAAACAAAGGCAATTTTGACTAGTATATATAATGCCACCTTTTAGTAAGGTGTAAGATTATATTGCATAGAGGCTCTCTCTACACGCGCGTCCCGCAGGGGGTGCAAATCACGGTCGGTTCGAGCTCGAACCACCGACTTGTGTGCGGCGCGACTGCGTATTACCGAATATCGGACGAAATCGAGCCACATAGTCTAGCCTATGTTTTGCGGTTTAAATTTTATTTTCGAATTTAAAATCAGTAATAATAATGATTTTTATTTTCGAATTTAAAATTACAAGTAAATGATAATATTAATTCCACAAATTTAATTTTGAATTTAAATATGTAACAACAATATTCATTATGGCACAAAGCAAATGTCGTAAACTCAGAAAAAGACGGTGGAAATTAATGAGCTTTAATTTCGAGGTCCTCTATTAGCTCTATAAATAGTTTGACATTCCAATGATCCAAAACACATTTCTCATCCGCACCGATTAACTCTTACGCATATTGCTCGAATATTTCTTTTGGCCTCCCGCATAATTTGGTGATAAGTTTAGGCATCTCTTGATTCGTAGAAGAAAAAGGTAGTCCGATTTTTCCGTCTTATCCCGGGAAACAGGCGTCGAGAATAGGGGACAAATGCATTTTAAGGATAGTATGTCAAACACACGATTCGGGCCATTTTTGTTTTATTTGGATTCTGTAATTTTCGATTTTTGATTTTATAAACTGTACTGCGAATTATTTTTATAACATTTAACAAGTCAAAATGCATTTAAATTTTATTGTGTGTTGTGTCTTGAGTACTTGCAAGGTGAAGATCACGTGAGTTGTAGGCCCAACATTTATAGGAGTTGTTTAGGGAGATCCCAAGTCTTATCATGGCAAAAAGATCTAACATGGTTACATGGTACTAGACCCGATTTTTTATTAGACATTTTATGCAAAAGATTCAGATGACTCATTATCAGAAGATAGTAACAGATGCAGGTACGTGATTTGTCCCAGTGCAATTGCGATTTTTTTATTCTATTGGATCGATTAGATATGTATGAGTTTAAAATATATTTTTGTTTCAGATCTGTATATATTGTTTGCGATGTTTGGTTTTCTTGAAAATAAGACAGAATAACTAAGTCGATGCGAGAATTAGATCATGTCTCCGCAAGATAAAATTGCCCCATACAAAAGTGTAACAGTTTTAGGCAAATGTCTATAAAATACGACGACTTTTCGACTTAAGTTAGCAACACTAACAAAAATTTAAGTTACAATCGAACACAAAGTGTTTAAGAACTTTCGAATACGAAGGAGAAGATCGGACAATATGCGAGAATAATACAATTGAATAGGGTGAAGAAAATGGCCGACATGGTGGGGAAGAAGGTGTATTTATATGATTTTGGATGCCCTTCAGATTAGATGCAACCTCGTCCGGATCGATCCGGGACCATCGGATTACTCTTCTCATAACAGCGCGATCTAGTGGACTGGTCGCACCCTGTGAAGGTTCACAATCCTTAACATGCACACGTACACAAGGCGGACATGTCATGTCATGGGGCCCGATTAGAATCCAACGAACATGCCTACAATCGCCACATGGTGCCATCGGATGATTCTACCATGTCACTTCCACGTGAGTTGTTCGCCATGTTCTTGAACCACGAGACTAAACCCTAATTCAATTTCTCAAAAGATTAAGGCTCATTGCACACAAAGAAGTAGACATCTAAAGCGCCTAATGCGACTAAATGCAACGTGTGGGGATCGGGCAATACTGATAATTCTTACTATAGAAGGAAGCCAAACTTTCTCCTCATTTTCAATGTTGGATCTTGGATGTGACTCTTCACCTTCTCACCTTTCATATTTACATATAAAAGTGCATTTATATGATTTATTATTTTATGCATTAATTTCTCATTTACTCGAAATTGGTTTTGGGTAAAATTAAATGTTAATCTCATCCATTGACGACGTAGTTTATGGTTGTCTAACTTATTTCTATTTTATATAAATGGAATTCACTTAAATAATTGGTCAAAAATTGAGTCAAAATCCATTTCTTTAAATCAATTTCCAATAATATATGTTTAAAATTTTGTAAGTTTACAATTTTGATATTTGTTATCAATCGTAAAATTCTTCTCTTCTTTTGATAAAAACTGGTTGGTTCTAGAAAAAGTGTGTGAATCATAACTTGTTTCGTTACGAACATTGTTCTTCTGAGCTCAACCAAGAACTAGAAAATAAATCGACCTTAGTTAAAAATCAGAAGTGCCCCTCGATTGCATTAAATACAAAAGCGCAAGATATGATTGCTCAATTGTACTTAAAAATTAAAAGGTCTTATTTGAGAAACTACAACTAGTAAACAATAATTAACTAGATGAAGATTAAAAAGTACTTAAAAGATTCTAACCAACACGATCGAACACAGAAGACATGTGTATGTGAATTGGATGGTCTCAAGAGAAGTTTTAAAACAGCATATAATAAACCCCCGTGGCTAAAACCTTGCCAATCATTTCACATGCCCATGGATTATTATAATATAACTAGAATGTCATAACCTCTATAAGATAAGATTCTCATTTAAATATAATGTTTGCAGATAGCATATAGATTATCCCCTTCTGAAAAATCGTCAGAGCTCGTATATATGAGTTTAAGAATTTGAAGCACTTTTAATAGCACATGCCATAGGAGAAAAACTCTTCAATTTTTGACTAGAGAATTTAAGTTTGATGTGTTCAAGTCGATTGGGTCAAACCCGAATAACAAATAATAAACATGTTTAGTTTGGGTCAACCTGAAATGACCCGATTAACCCTCTAATTCGTTTGTACTTTGTTATATTATGTATATTCCATTATGAATCGAGAAAAAATTAATTAAATATAGCACAAAAAATTCATGTGTAGACCAAATGAAAATTAATAAAATTGAGCATACATTATATTTTCAATATATTTTTATGTACACACATTTCAAATTAACATAACCATATATTTGTTTACATAGTGTTAGTGAGCTAGTGTATTTTTCTTAGGGGTGTCAATCGTGTCGTGTTCATGGGTCGTGTTCGACACGAGGATTAAGGTGTCCGACACGAAACACGATCCATTTAATTATTCGTATTACGATACACGACACGAACACTACATGTTTATGACACGGGTAACACGACTCGGGAAACTTATATAATTTAAAGTCAACACAAAAAAATATAGAAAAAGCTAAATTAAAAATAAAAATTAATTAAACTATTAAAAATACATTTAATAATTTTTCCATCATCATATAACCAACTAAAACATCACAAAATATTAAAAATAATATGTCATTATAAAATTAAATGGGTTAAATAGGTCAATTATGTCGACACGCTGGTCGACCATATTTATTTATTTTCCTTGTTAACCGTGTCCGATCCAATTTTGATCCGAATCTGTTAAGGGTTGTACGTATCAATTTAAATTAGTGTTAGGACGTATCGAGTTATGTATTGTGTCACAAATTGGCAGACCCTAATTTTTCTCCACTTTTTTTTAGAGAATGGAATTGGGAGCTAATGGTCAAAGCAAATAATCGGTGGATTGGCATGGATGATGGGAAAAGGGCATTGCTTTTGAAGGGGAAATGAAATCTGAAATCAGGCACTCCAAGACAAATTGAAACTCTCTTTCCACTCACTATTTTGGACTTGTATATATTCTTTGTTTGTTTAGTATCAAAAATCAACGTCATCTACAGTTAACTTACTCGACTCCCCTAATGAAAAAAGTAACTTAGAGATGAGAGTGACATAAATGCCAAACAAACAAAAGGAGCGCAAAAAAGAAAACCAAATAGGAAAGTAAAAACAAGAAAACCTTGTGCCAAAAATTGGCTTCTATTGCCCCGGGTATCGAGCAATGGTAAAGGACAAGGTGAAAACAATAGACGATCGTGGGTTCGAATGTTGGAAAAGTTGTAAAATTCTTCTGCATATTGCTCTAAATATTTCTTTTGGCCTCCTGCATAATTTGGTGATAAAGTTAGGCATCCCTTGATTCGTCGGGTGATCCGGTTTTTCCGGTTTTATCCCTTATCGCAGGAACGCAGGCGTCAGGAATAGGGGGACGAAACCGTTTTAAGGATAGTGTGTAAAACACACGATTCGGCCATATTTTTCTGTAATTTTTCGATTCAATTTTTCGGTTTACTCGGTTTTATAAAATCGCTGCGAAATATTTTTGCAACAAACTTAAAACAGAATTATATTCTACGGTACAGTTTATAGTCCGATAAAATTCTGGAAACTGAATACAGCAAATTCTTTAAACTGTTAAATTCAATTCAATTATCCAGTTGATTTTGTATCAAATTTTGTATTTACTAATTTCAGTTCATTACATAAGTTTGCTTTTCGAAATTGGATGTTGGCACTCTGTCATTGGTTTTTCAAAACGTTCAGTACATCTCATAAGTTTTATTAATTCAACTTATGCCCGCATAGTTTCGAGATTAATCAGATTATATATTAATCTATTTGCTGTTTTTTTTTCCCCAAAATTGGGCCACATCTTGTTTTTGCATTTTTAATTACTGGACCATGCAAATTTACAAAGAAACTATTTGAGTCTCTTTTTGAGTTTATTACAGATTACTTGGGTTTGCAAATCAAAAATCAGAGTAAAATTGATTATGCTTGGGAGTCAAAATCATTCTGTTCAGTGATTTGTAATAGCAAATTGAACTTTGTATATTCTCTAACTATTTGTTTCCTGGAGTTAGTTCGAATTTTGTTTTGGACTAAGATAATAATACCCGTGCTATTTTGGAGTGGAAGGAAATTACATTGGACCTTATAATAAAAAAGTTGAACAATTTAATTTATTCTTATTGGATTTGTTCCAATTAATTGAAGTACTAAACTTTGATTTGTTTTTCAGAAATGGCTTCGATGATTTGAACTTGGGAGTTCCGATGGGCGCAAATGAGACAAACGCTACGCCTAATCCGATTGTGCCTAATCCGCTTGTGCCCAATCCCGTGGTTAACCGGTTGTGCCTCGGATGGTGGCTAACCCCCTTGTTAATGTGCCGGTGAATCATCCGAGAAACCGGAGAAATTCAACGACTTGGATTTCAAACGATGGCAACAAAAATGTTGTTTTACTTGACGACGTTGAACTGGCAAGGTTCTTAATCAAGATCCTCCGAAGTTGAGTGAGGAGGAAAGCAGATGTTCAAGCGCTCACGCGGTTGATGCTTGGAATCATGCGATTTCCTTTGTAGGAATTATGTAATGAATGGTTTAGCGGATCCGTTGTATAATGTTTATAGCTCTAAACGAATCGCTAAAGAATTGTGGGAGTCATTAGACCACAAGTATAAGTACGAGGATGCAGGGGCTAAAAATTTATAGTTGGCGTTTCTAGACTTTAAAATGATTGATTCCAAATCTGTAATAAGTCAAGTGCAAGAACTTCAAATGATTATACATGATATTCTTGCTGAAGGGATGGTTTTGAATGAAACTTTCCAAGTGGCCGCAATAATTGAAAAATTGCCACCTTGGAAAGATTTCAAGAACTATCTCAAGCACAAACGAAAGGAGATGAGCGTTGAAGATCGATTCTTAGGCTTGGATTGAAGAAGATAACAAAGGATCTCGAAAGGAAAATGTTCAATCCCGCATTTGCTAAAGCCAATGTTGTGGATGGTCTCTCGGCCATCTTACATCAAAGTTGAAGTAAGTTAGGCAGGTTGATTGTCTATCAATTTGTGTTGCTTTGATCGACTCTCTCTCGCACTCACTTAGCGCAAATTTTCCAAAGCATTTTATGAGACTCGGCTATCTCATCTTCATACGAGTTAATAGTTCCGGCTTGGCCAAAGATAGGGACTCTTACGTATGGTTGGATGATTCAAACTTATCGGTGACTCTTCAATGTCTTCTCTATTTACATTTGGCTCATCGAATACCACATGAATGGATTCTTCCGCAACCATAGTCCTTTTGTTGAGTACTCTGTAGGCTTTGCTTTCATTTGAGTATCCCAAGAAGATACCTTCATCTCGCTTTAGCATCAAAGGCCTTTAGATTGTCTTTGCCATTGTTGTGGATGAAGCATTTACATCCAAATATTCTAAAATATGCAACATTTGGTTTTCTTCTAGTCCAAATCTCATAGGGAGTCTTTGTGGGTTATCATTTTATCATACATCTGTTTTGAGTGTAGCAAGTTGTGTTGATTGCTTGACCCAAAATCTTTTTGGTAACCCCTTGACCTAACATGGTCCTTGTTGCTTCTTTGAGAGTTCTGTTCCTTCTTTCTCGCAACTCCATTCATTTGTGGAGTCCTTGCCGAGATAGTTCATGACCAATACCATTTTCAATACAATGCGAGTTATTATTCCATTGACAAACTCGGTTCCTATCTCGATCTTATTTTGATAATGGTTTGGCTCTTCTCGTTTTGAATCCTCTTCATCAATTGTGGTAGTTTCGTAGAGTTTCTTTCTTCTTACACATGAATATTGTCCATGTATATCTTGAGTAGTCATCTACTACCACCAAGGTGTATTTCTTTCCACTTATGCTTATTTGGTTCTCTTGGGCCAAATAGATCCATATGTAGCAGATGCAATATTCTTGTTGAAGATGGGCATGTCTTTTCTTTGAATGATGATTTGATTTGTTTTTCCTTTTGACATGCATCACATATACTCTCCTTCAGATATCGAGATCCGGAAGTCCTTCCACAAGATTACTTCTTGCAAGCTTGTTAATCGTTTTGAAATTCGGGTGACTCGGCTTTTTGTGCCAAACCCAACTTGATTCAACTTGATTCGGTGTTGGGTGTAGCGGTTGACCAATCTACTACATACATGTTCTTTGTATGCGCATCCTTGCAACACAACTTCATTAGATTCAAAGTATCCTTGATTTGGCATATACCCATGTTAAATCCAACATTATAGCCCTTGTCACGAGTTGATCGATCCTTAACAAGTTGAAGTAGAGTCCTTCAACATATGCAACATCGTGATTTCTAATCCGTTCCTCTTGATAGATCCAATGCCTCTTATTTCATCCGGAGCTTCATTTCCACCAAATATGACTTTTGCTCCTTTAACTTCCTTGAATTTTGACAGATTCTTCTTGTTTCTGTCATATGTCCGGGAACGACACATCCATGTACCAGGTTCCTTGGCACTGTTTCATTTATTCTGAACCCGCAATCAAGGAAATTAAGTTTTAGGTACCCATATTTGTCGGGTCGTGAGGGGTTAGAATTGTAAGATGATCCAACCAACTTATAGCCAAATGATTTGACTCTAAGGGGTTGCCATCTATCGATGCCATAATCATAATTAATCTTGGCAAATTGCAGGGATTTTAGGTTCATACAAATTTGTCTCTTTTGTCTCGTATGCTGTATATAATTTTTAGCAATCGCTTCTTTGGGTAATTGTGGTGTCTCCGAGTGTAGTGCCTAGGTGCATATTTGTGCTAATGAAAGCTCTTATACTTTTGGAATGGCCTTTCTTGAGTTCTAGGCCTTTGCCATTTGGGCTTATATTCCATAAGTCTATCGATAGTTCACATCATTCCAATCGGCTTGGCTTGGATATTTTCTACCATTCCCATCATATGTATTTCTTTTATAGATTTTCGGGGTTTTGGTAGCTCGCTTCTTCTTTCTGAGTATTTTGTTTGGAGTTTCTTTGAGAACTCGTGAATCTCTTCTCGGTTGTCCTTTCGGGCGCAAACGCACTCAATCGGCTCTTTTCCTTTTCCTTTATAACCAAGGCCGGTTTGCTTGTAATTGTGCTTTGGAGTGAATGTGTGTGCAACATTTAGAGTTTTGGATTTTTAGACTCTTCATTGCTTGAAGATCCTTTTTCCAAAATTACTTTTGGAGTTTGACATAGCACGAGAGGAATTAAATCCTAAGCTTTGTCTTGTCTCCACATTCTCTTTGACTCATAATAAGATCATCCAATGATTTAGATGCCTTAGTGAATGATGCAATCACATTTTTGAGGTCATTCTCCTCTTTTCTATGGCAACTATTTCTCATTGTTAGCTTAGCATTTTCAAACCTTTAAACTTTCATTTTCATCACTATTTGACTTAGAGTACTCGGCTCCTTAGTGTTTGTGAGTTTTGGCTTTGAGTAGGTTGTTTTCCTCATTTAGTAGTGTGTGTGAGGATTTAATGTGTTCAAAATCTTTCATCATTTTGCCTAATGAATCATAAAGATCAGTGGGTGATGAAGTGTGTGTGTCACGGTCACTATCACTAGAATCCGAGTTTGATGAGTTAGAGTGTACCTCATCTTCTTGGTCGAGTTGATCTTGTTCCTTGGCCATTAAACGGATCAGGGCTTTTTCTTGAGTCACTTGAGTAGTCGGCTTCACGCTCTCGAATCACTGTCTCTCTTGACTTGGTTGTCTCATCGGTCTCTGCAGCCCATCATTGCCTTTTTCTTTTCTTGTCTTCTTTCTCACGAAGACCTTTCTTTCTTCTTCATTCTGTATTGGTTGACTACAGGATATGGGCGATCAATGGCATAGTGACCTGGTTGTCTCTGATTCCAGCATAGATATTCAACCTTTTGATCAGCTCTTTCCATTCTTGGATTGTCAACCCTTTGATATTCAGCTTTTTGATGATCTGTTCTCTTGGTTGGCCTATCTTCCATTTTCTTGACTTGGAGGGAGCCGAGTGTCTTACGGAAGATTCGCCCTTGCCTCTCTTGTAGTTCTTATTTGAAGAACTTGTTGAACCTTTTAACCAACAGGGCTATTTCTTCGGATCAATGACTTCTTTGACCTCACTCTCTTTCCATCCTTAACAATTAGAGCAAATTGTTTTGGGTACAACTGTCTCTTTTCGATCTTTTCTTCTCGGCTCAAATTCGTAGGCTTTGAGATCCGAGAATAGTTCATGGTTGGAGGTCTTCGATAGGTCCATGGAATGTCTTAGTGCCATGACCTTCATTTCCCATTCGGTTTGGGAGACTTTTTAAGATCTTCATACACATTTCCTTCGTGTATATTCCTTTCCAAGTGCGAGATAGCTCGTTGGTGATTTTTGTGAACCGAGCATCCGGTTGATCCAGGTTTTCTCCCGAGATCATTTTGAAGTTCTCAAATTTTCGACGGCCATTTGATAATTTGTTTTCTTCGATTTGCTCACGAGACTTCACAAATCGGTGTTAGTTTGTCCCATTTCTTTGGCCGTTTTGCATGATTTGACTTTATTGAACATGGCTTTGTCCAAGGTTTTGTAAAGGATGTCCTTGACTACATTGTCCAGGTTGTATCTTTTCTGTCATCATTTGTCCATTCGGTTCTTGGTTTTTCAACCATGATCGTGCCGGGAGCGACATCCTCTTCACCCTCACCGCAGACTCTTCTTACAGTGTGTTCACCTTTAAGATTTGCGGTGGCCCATCCTCTATCACTATCCACATCTCATCATGTAATCTTTGATAGATGAGCCCGCATACGAATTTTCCAATCATCAAATTCTTCAATTGTGAACATAGGGATGCGTGTCAAATTTGCTTCCATGATAATAAATTTTAATGATAAAAAGAGTTTTGAAAGTTTAAGTACTAAAGCGGACTTTGAAAAGTTTGGAGATCTAGTTCAAGAACCGATGCGGAAGGCTCAATGAACCAACCGCTCCGATACCACTTGTAGGTCCCAAGGGGTGTAAGTGTAAGGTTTAGAAGGGGGGTTGAATAAACCTTACCAAATTTTGATTTAGTCCTTTTAAAAGTTTAGAGTTGATACTACACTGGTGTGTCTTGGTGAATGACCAATTTAGTTAATCGGTTAGAGTTAGTCTCTCAACGGACTCAATCGAAATTTGTTGATGGAATAACTCATTATTAAGTCTAAATTAACTCAATTGTGGTTTGTTTTAAGGAAGACTTAACACCCTTAAGTTTGGTTAAGTAGAGATTTAGAGCTTGATTTAGTACTTAGAGATTATCTAATGGATAGCAAATATGTCGTGAGAATTAAACAAATATGAAGCAAGAATTTAAGTCTTTGAAATGTAAATGACACAATAAGATTTTTATAGAGGTTCGAAGATGGGGTAATTCTTCTACTCCTCTCTTCTCCAACTCCTGGAGGAATCCACTAGGTATTGATCAAGATACAAAGTGGTAACAGTCCGGATACAAATCTTGATCACACTGGTGACTTGATCCTTTGGGACTCGTCTGGAGACGCCTTGATCACTCGGTGGCTTCTCGTGCGACTCGCCTTCTTCACAGTAGGCAGTTGCCTTTGCTACTACACCCACTTGCTCAAGCTCTTTGGATTTGATCACGAAGCCCTCCAAAAGCTAAAGACTTGGTTCGACCTTGAACCTTCCTACACTCCTTCGTGGAATGTAGACCCCTTGATTCTTGATGTAATTTCCTCTTCAATTGATTGAAGTTATCTTTCCTTCACGGGTGAGTGTTGGATTGATGTTCTTCGTAGTGTAGGCTTGAGGATTTAGCGTTTAATAACTTGAGAATATTTCGTGTTCTGATTCTAATAATTGCTTGAATGTTTTTTTGGTTGGTCCCTTCTCTCGAGTCATTCTCGGCCTTTTATAGTGATCTTTCAAAAATCGCCCGTTGAAGAGATAGGCTTATTTTTGAAAGTCACTTGTGGTCGTTGGCTTGTCTTGTTGCGATCCTTGGAATTGCCATTTCCTCGTATGAATTATTCTTCACTTTTTGAGTTCGACACGGTGTAGTGCTTCCCATTGGTTTATTTCTTTTGCACGCTTCTGGGATGAGCACTTGAGAAAGGTAGTATGGAGATATTACTTGTTTAGGTAATTCTCTTGATTTCGCGCATAACGGATCTTTTTGATTATCTCGACTTGACCGCATTTCCTCGCTTTCCCTAGATGACTTAGAGTTAGCTTCCAATCATTGGATGACTCTTGTCACTTCAACTTGAGACTTGGATTTTCTTGAGTTGACTTGATCGATACTCCACTCAGTGCATCTCATTGCTCCTACTGATAGAGTTTCCGTCTACTCTTTCTTTTTGCCATACTTTGTCTCGCAATGAGTCTTCCTTCTAGTCTCTAGTTGTCTTCTTGCATATTTGGGCATAGGCGATTTAACTCGGCTTGACCGGTCTATTTATTACAATGCGATTTACAACAAAAATGGGGTGCCAACTTCCTATTCTAAGTTTTACATGGCATTCATCAAAATCTAAACAATAAGTTTCCCAACAATTTCCCCCTTTTTGATGATGCCAAAACTTAAACCATTCAAAAATGTAAATAGCAAAGATACATACAGATAGTGTATTCACATAGAATGTATGCGTAGAATCAATCCTTTTATTGATCATAACATTCTTGTTCTTTTACACAATGTTTACAAGGTGTATCGAGCAAACATTTGTCTACACAAAAAAATAAAGAATTTATAGCTTTATTGCGGAGAAGACTTACATAGTATGTATTTACATAATAAAATACATGAAGGGATGGACAAAGCAACACTTCATCTCCCCGTTGTCTCCTTCTTTCATCTTGTTCAAGATCTTTACTGCTCTTCTTCTTTTTCTCATCGTCATTTGCTTCTTCTTCTTTTTCATATGCCTTCTGGCAGCTTCATCTCTTCTTAATCTCTCTTGTCTTTCCTCCCATAGCCTGAGTTTGTCTCTTGTTTTCTTCTTCTATTCTTTTCGCATAATCGGCATTACTTTTAGCCACTTGCAAATTTGCTACTTGGTCAAGACCAGCCCAAGTAGATCCCTCCTTTCTTGCACGGATCTACGTATTCAATGTTTTTGGGCGAGGCCCAGAGTGAAACCTCTTCCTCCACCATCGCTTCTTCCTCTACCTCGGGCGTGTATTGTCTTGGGGTCTTCTTTCCGGTGAGTGACCGGGGAGTGACCAAGCAGAGTGATTGGTAGTCTGCATTGTCTGTCACTTCTTCACATAACGTGAGACCTTTTTCCCAGTACAAGTCCCAAGCTTGAGCCATAGACATATTTGCAAAGTATCCTTTAGATGCGAGTGTTTTAAATTCATCAACTCGATCGTGGCTCGTGTCCGACATCCGAGATGGCATAAGTGTCATGTCTACCGGAATGCCTCCATGTTGTTTCAAGATGTTCATAACTCGGCATCCATTCTTCCTTCCACTTCCTCCATCCCCGCTTCAATTGTCTTTCTCTTTTCGACCATAGATATAGCAGAGTGTTGGAGTGGCGGAAGTCACCGGGAGTTTGCTGGCGATAATGTCAATTGTGACAAGACTTTGTTGGGGCGTTTGTGCAATCATCAAGGTCACATCTTTCGATCCTTCCCCTCAACGGACTTTCCTTTCTTTTGTTTCAACACTTCTTCAACGGTGACTTTCCCTTCGTAGTCGCATCCTCTTTTTCGACTTCGAGGATCTCTTTTGTGCTTTAAGGTATTCCTCTTCCCCTTTTTGGCATCATCAAATGAGAGAGGAACGCTGAAACATCTTGCAAGCAGTGAAATCGAGCTGGCGATAGTAGTAGTTCGTCTCGAGTCATGTTGTGGGTATGCGGCACGAAATTCGGGAGCGAGTAGCGTTGGACTTGAAATTAGCTTCATTTCAGCCATGAGAAGGCTGAATTTTCTGTCCATATTTTCTTCCGGACACTGAGATCACTCTTATTTTGCTCACGCAGCAGACTTTATCTCGCAGTGTGAGCTTCATGCATGTGCTCAATGTGTTCTCTCAATTTCGTTTTTGCATCGGCATTCTCGCTCTCCATACAAGCGACTTGTTGAACAATGTCCTGAAGTATCTAACTTGTTCCACACGCATTGTTCTTCTTTGTTGCCACCATTCCCTTATCATTGTTATGCCTCTCAAGTCGGCGATGAAGGTTGGCATCTCTGTTGTCGATCGCATGTCCATAGAGGCCTGGTGCCTCTCCATCCGTTCAATTTCAGCAAATAATGCGCTTGAACACTTCCCGAACTTCAGTTGTTTCTTCCGTTACATCGATGGCCACGCAGCCGTCAAAGTCATAGTCACGGTGGAACGATGGTACTGACGAAATGACGAGCTGGTGCGTGGAAGCGTGCGAGCTCGTTTCTCGACTCTTCATGGAGGTCGGGTACTCCTCGAGGAGAAAGGAAATGATTCTAAAAGGAATCATCATGGCCAATCGGGATTTGTTCAATGATGAGAGGTGCGCGTGAAGTTCCTTTTGAGTCGAACTCGCTGCAGCCTTGGGAGCTGCGCGATGGACTCTGTTTGGTGAGATCTCGTTGTGAAGTGGACCCGACTTCCCGAGCCTCACTGTCTCAACAACTTCGTTGGTCTCAACTGGTTTCTCCAATTGAGTGGACTAGTCCTCGGCCTTATCGAAGCGTCATCGGACGATGATGAGATTTCCATTGGTGGCTCATCATCAAAATTGAAAGTTTGACGAGTAGTCTTGAGATCGGACTTGCTCGTGCTTGGAACATCTGCGGTGAGTCTTTTGGATGCATCACGGGGGGGGATGACCTTCTTCGCCGCCTTCTAATCCCGGAAAGGTTACATCAGGATTATCCTGGGAATCATGAAGTGCGCTTATCTCCTTTTCGGATGGATCAATGATAGCGGGAGGGATGTTCTCTACTTGACTTCTTTACCCCGGGAAGTCTCAACCTCCCGTGGGCCTTCATCACCTCCTACAGTCTCAAGCTGCGGTGAGGCTCGAGACCTCCTTTCGCGAGTGTCGCCTATCTTAGGGTCTTCGTGGTGGCATCCATTGGAGTCTCAACCCCATGGATTGCACTTTCATCGCCTAGAGTGTTAACTCCCTGTACATTCCTTCCCGTGCCTCGATCGCATCAACAATGGCGTCATTAGCCTTCTTCGATTGGCACCTCGGTGAGACAGTCTCAACTATCCGAGCTTCATTGATGGCAACTTGTTGTTCGTTTTGTGTTTGTACTTTCTCCACTTCGCCTCCCGGATTCGTTGTGGAGTCATCTCGCAACATTCTCCGACCTTCGCGGTGGAGGAGTTTCCCCTCCGTGGCGCACCACCGAGTGACTTGGAATGGGGTCACTCGTCTCCAAACTCCCGGCTATTTCTACCGAGTGTTCAACCGTTGGGGCGGTGGTAAGACATCTTCATTAGGGGTTGGCTCAACCGGGGTCCCCACTAACCCGGTTCATCGCTAGTTCCCTTAATTTCTTCTTCCGAGTGAGTGGGAAGTGGTGGCAAAGCAACAACGGTGGCGATTTCTTTGAACCACTCCCATTGGATCAATTTCATTTGTGTTTTGGAGGACTCTCCTGGTCCCTCCATCATTCTCTTCTCATGAAGAATTCGGATTCATGCATTGCTCATTGCATTTGCAACTCTTACGTGGCGGCGGTCCAGGGTCAGATCCTCATCACTTTCTCGATAGAATATCGAAGTGAGAATGCGTATGTTCGTGGTTCCGGTGAGAGGGCGGATCGGCCTTCTCTCTTGCCTCGCCTTTTTCTCGCGCCGCTCCTTCTCCTTATCCTTGAAGATCTGCGGGATATACGTGCGATTGTCTTCATCCGATCTTTGGGATCACAGAGGTCACCGAGGAAGTTCAACGATTCCTCTTCTTCTTCTATAAACTCGGGCCGTTGGAACTGTTCCTGGATCGACTCAATTTCCATTTCTCCACTCTCGCAGACGATTTTGGATGTCCGGGTAAGGTGGGGATATGATCATCACATCACTATCGACTTCTTCTTGTGTCTGCCATTGCGCGCGGACTACAACTATTTCTTGATTTGCCTCTCATTGATCGCCTTCGGCAGACTTAGTGTTGTTTCATCTATAGTATCACGGAGACTCTACTTCTCCAGCGAGTCTCGTATCTACTCGGTGAGTGGCTGACTCGGTCGGTTTCTCAAGCTCGGAGTGCTTGATGATTCTTCTTCGTCTCTAGTTTGTACGAGAGGGATTTCCGGTTGAGACGATTTCCGAGTCTTGGGTGGCGGGGCCGGTCTTTGGTGTTTTCTTCGAGGAGCCGTCTTGGCTTGTCGATATCCTCTTTTTGATGATCGGAGAAGGTAGTTGAGAGTCCTTCTCAACCGCTAACTTTGGAGGCAGAGACACGAGCTGCGATGGGGGCAGTGACTCGGCTCATGGGGCGGAGCAGTTTGACTTTCTTTCTTTAGAGCATCGGTCTTCAACAGCGGGCGACTTTCTTCTTTGGTAGAAAAAACATTTGTATCTTGAGGGTCGGTGATTTCCCCTCACTCGTGTCGGCTCTCTTGGCGTAGGCTCTTCTTACGTGCGCTAGAGAGGTTTGATCTAAACATCCTCTTGTTTACATGGAACGCCTTTCCATGTCAAGAGGACTCCTTTCACCTCCATCACCCGTCCAATCACCAGGCCATATCCACAGGGATCCTCCAAATGTACCATCTTCCTTGAAGGATTTGTTCCTACATTTTGGCATAGTCTCATTGTAGACAAACTCAAATTCTTGAGTTTATTTTCCTTTCTTCAATGATCGCGGCCATTACGATCAACTTTGCTTTTGACAAGTTGGTCAAAGTCGCTAAATTTGATGTCATGCGGTTGGCAACTATGTCCAACGACTTGTGATAATCCTCCTTCAAGACCTCTTGTTTTTTGTGTAAACTATTTTATCAAGATAGTCGGGCTTGGCTACTTCCTTCCAAGCAAAGAACCAAGTTTACATCGCCGTTGATTTCGATGCTCCTTTCGCTTCGGTAGTAGAAGCGTTGTTCACCAAATCCTTGGCGAGAGATGGTGAGCTTCTTTCCATGAACAGATGACTTTATCCCTTCATCGTGAATTTCAACATTTACATAGAATTGTGCGACCTCCTCCACATAGGTCATCGGATATTCCAACGCGTGAAAACGGTTTCGGCCAGGATGTTTCCAATTTCTCAGCAATTTTCTTCACTAGGGTGTCGTCGGACCCTGTTTCACCATGCCGTCGAAATCCACAGTGAGACCGGTGTGGATTTGCTTTCCTAACTTGACAAAATCATAGGTTGGTGCCATTTTTCAAGATTTCACCAAGAAAACATAGAGATTGATTTGAAGATAGATAGGGTTTTGAGAGAGTTTTTGCCTTTGCTTCGAGAGAGAGAAATGAACAGTTTTGGTAGTGTGTGAGAGAAACGGACGAAAATGGTTTAAGTATGGTTTATGAAAGGGCGTGTGGGTGGTTTTTGAAATGTGATCGAAATCAACGGCTTAGATTTTGCACGCCCGATTTAGTATTTAATATCTCGTATTTAATGCGGCAAAAGCATTTATATCCAATCATAAGCTTGGTGTGCACTTTTTTTGCTGTGACACGTCATAATTATCTTTGACGTCATTCTTAAAAACATTCCCGCTTTGTAAAAAACGTTTTGTCACTTTTCTCATAAATGATTGACTTTTACCCTCATTTGGTTTAACTCTTCTTCTCACAGTCCTCTTTGTGACTCATTGTCACGGTGACTTGGTGTAGTCATGTTGTAGGTCCCAAGGGTGTAAGAGTAAGGTTTAGAAGGGGGGAGGTTGAATAAACCTTACCAAATTTTCGTTTTTGTCCTTTTAAATATTCGGAGTTGATACTATCTTGTTGTGTCCTTGATGGACAACCAAGTTAGTCAATCAAGAGAGTTAGTCTCTCAAGACTCAAGCGAGTGTTGATGGATTAACTCAAATTTGTTGAGTCTAAATTAACTCAATGTGTGGTTTTGTTTTCACTGGAAGACTTAACACCCTTAAGTTTGATTAAGCAAGGATTTAGTGCTTGATTTAGTACTTATAGATTATCAAGTGGATAGCAAATATGTCGTGAGAATTAAACAATTAAGATGCGAGAAATTAAAGTCTTTGAAATGTAAATGACACAATGAAATTTTTATAGAGGTTCGAAGATGGGGTAATTCTTCTACTCCTCTCTTCTCCAACTCTGGAGGAATCCACTAGGTAATGATCGTATACAAAGTGGTAATGATCCGGATACAAGTCTTGATCACACTGGTGACTTGATCCTTTGGGACTCGGTCCGGAGACGCCTTGATCACTCGGTGGCCGTACGACTCGAACTTCTTGTGCAGGCAGTGCCTTTGCTACTTCTGACTCACTTGCTCAAGCTCTTTGGATTTGATCACGAAGCCCTCCAAAAGCTTAAGACTTGGTTCGACCTTGAACCTTCCTACAATCCTTCGTGGAATGTAGACCCTTAATTTTTCAGTATTTTCCTCTTCAACCGATTGAAGTTATCTTTCCTTCACGGTGAGTGTTGGATTGATGTTCTTCGTAGTGTAGGCTTGAGGATTGAGAATGTTTTGATTTTCTAATAATTGCTTGAACTTTGTTTTGTTGGTCTCAGAACTTGTGTCACTCTCATATCTCTGTTTTCTCAAATAAACTCCTCGGCCGTTTATAGTGATCTTTCAAAAATTTGCCCGTTGAAGAGATAGGCTTATTTTTTGAAAGTCACTTGCAATATCGTTGGCTTGTCTTGTTGCGATCCTTGGAATTGCCATTTCCTCGTATGAATTGTCCTTTCACCTTTTCGAGTTCGACACGGTGTAGTGCTTCCCATTGGTTCATTCCTTTTGCACGCTTTCGGGACCGAGCACTCCGAGAAAGGTGGTATGGAGATATTACTTGTTTAAGTAATTCTCTTGATTTCGTGCAACGGATCTTTTCTGATTATCTCGACTTGATTTGCATTTCTTTGCTTTCCCAGGTGACTTAGAGTGAGTCGACTTCCAATCATGGATGACTCTTTGCGTCACTTCAACTTAAGACTTGGCTTTTCTCGAGTTGACTTGATCGATACTCCACTCACCGCATCTCACCGCTTCTTTAGTAGAGTTCGTCTACTCTTCTTTGCCATACTCGGCTGTCTCGCGGTGAGTCTTCCTTCTAGTCTTGGTTGTCTTCTTGCATGTTAGGCGTGGCGACTTAACTCGCTTGGCCGGCTCTATTTATTACAATGCATTTTACAATAAAAATTGGGGTGCAACTCTCTATTCTAAGTTTTACATGGCATTCATCAAAATATAAACAATAAATTTCCTAACAATTTCCCCTTTTGATGATGCCAAAACTTAAACCATTCAAAAATGCAAATAGCAAAGATATGTCTGAGATAGTGTATTGACATAGAATGTATCTTGAGAATCAATCCTTTTATTGATCATAACATTCTTGTTCTTTTACACAACAATTTGTTTACAAGGTGTATCGAGCACATATTTGTCTACACAAAAAAATAGAGAATTTATAGCTTTATTTCAAAAGACTTACATTGTATGTATTTACATAATAAAATACACGAAGAAGCTGGGACATGACTACCCTTCATCTCCTTCGATGTCTCTTCTTTCATCTTGTTAAACATCTTCTTCTCTTCTTCTCTTTTTCTCATCGTCACCGCCTTCTTTTTCTTTTCATATGCCTTCCTGGCAGCTTCATCTCTTCTTAATCTTTCTGTCTTTCCTCCCATAGCCGAGTTTGTCTCTTTTTTTCTTCTATTCTTTTTGCATACTCGGCGTTACTTTTAGCCACTTGCAAATTTGCTACTTGGTCAAGGACCCACCCAAAGAGATCCCTCCTTTCTTGCCGGATCTACATATTCAATGTTTTTGGGCGGAGGCCTGGAGTGCAAGCTTCTTCCTCCACCATCGCTTCTTCCTCTACCTGCGGCGTGTCTTGTCTTTGGGGTCTTAACTCCCGGTGAGTGACCCGGCGGAGTGACAGCCAGTAGTTTGTCAGGTAGTTCTTGCTTCACATAACGCGAGACCCTTTTCAAGTACAAATCCCAAGCTTGAGCCATGACATATTTACAAAGTATCCTTCGGGATGCGGCGTTTTAAATTCATCAACCGATCGTGGCTCTGTCCCGACATCCGAGATGGCATATGTGTCTCTATCTACTTGGAATGCCTCCATGTTCTTTCAAGATGTTCATAACTCGGGCATCCATTCTTCCTTCCACTTCCTTCATCCCTGCTTCAATTGTTTTCTCTTTTCGGCCCATAGATATAGTAGAGTGTTGGAGTGGCGAGTCACTGAGGAGTTCTTCGCCGATAATGTCACCGTGACAGACTTGTTGGGGGTTTGTGCAATCATCAAGGTCACATCTTTCGATCCTTCCCCTCAATGATTTTCCTTTCTTTTTTGTTTAGCGCTTTCTCATTGTCTTTCCCTTCACAACTGCATCCTCTTTTTTGGATCTTTTTGTGCTTTAAGGTATTCCTCTTCCCCTTTTTGGCATCATCAAAAAGAGAGGGGCACTGGAAACATCTTGCAGCGGAAGTCGAGTCTGGCGATGGTAGAGTTATGTCTCGAGTCTGGCTGCAGAGTATGCGGCAAGACGAAATTCGGATCGAGTAGCGTTGGACTCTCTTGAAATCACTTCATCTCGGCCATGAGGAGACCGAATTTTGTATTCATGGTTTCTTCCAAACGCTGTAGATCATTCTTGTTTTGCTCACGCAGAGCCTTTATCTCGGCAATGTGAGCTTCATGCATGTGCTCAATATATTCTCTCTAAACTTCGTTTTGCATCAAGCATTTTCACTCTCCATACCAGCTTGTTGAACAATGTCCGAAGTATCTAACTTGTTCCACACGCATTGTTTCTTTTCTTTGTTGCCACCATTCCCCGATCTCGATGTTATGCCTCTTAAATCGGCGGTGAGATTTGCATCTCTCGTTGTCGATCGCATATCCATAGAGGCTCGATGCCTCTCCATCCGTTCAATCTCGGCCGAATAATGCCTTGAACACTTCGCGGACTTGGTGATTCTTGATTGCGGTGGTGGCCATGCAACGTCAAAATCATAATGGCGGAACAATGGTGCCGATTGAAAAACGAGCCGGGTCTGCGTAGGTAGCGCTGGCGTTCATTTTTCGACTCTTCATGGAGGTCGGGTACCTCCGGGGAAAAAGGAAAAAGATTACTATAAAGGATTCATCACCGCCAACCGGGATTTGTTCGATGATGAGCGGTGCGCGTGAAGTTCTTTTTGAATCGACCCTCTGCAGCTTGAGGAGCTGCGCGAGTGGACTCTGGTTCGATTGGGGTTTGTTGTGAAGTGGACCCGACTTGCCGAGCCTCACCCCTGTCTCTCAACGGCTTCGTTGGTCTCGGTGATTTCTCAATTGAGTAGATCGGTCTCGGCCTTATCTCCCAATCAGCGTCATCGGACGATGATGAGATTTCCATTGGTGGCTCATCATCAAAATTAAAGGTTTGACGAGTAGTCTTGGGATCGAACTTGCTCGTGCTTGGAACATCCGCATCCGAGTCTTTTGGATGCATCCATCTGGAGATTACTCGGCTTCTTCTTCGCTTTCCGATCCCGAGAAAGGTGACATCGGGATTATCCCCGGGAATCATGAAGTGCGCTTATCTCCTTTTCGGATGGGTCGATGATAGCAGGAGGATGTTCTCTACTGACTTCTTTACCCGAGAAGTCTCAACCTCCCGTGGGCCTTCATTACCTCGCAGATCTCAAGCGCAGCGAGGCCTTGGACCTCCTTTTCGATGTCGGTCATTTGTCTTAGGGTCTTTCGTGGTGGCATCCATTGGAGTCTCAACCCCATGGATTGCACTTTCATCACCAGTGTTAACTCCCGGGGTTGTTCCTTCCGCGTGCCTTTTGCATCGCCGGCGTCATTAGCCTTCGGAGCGATTGGCACCTCGGTGAGACAGATCTCAAGCGTCCGAGCTTCATTGATGGCAACTTCTTTTTTCTTTTTGTGTTTGTATTTTCTCTACTTCACCTCCGGATTCGTTGTTGAGTCATCTCGCAACATTCTCCGACCTTCTAGCTGCGCAGTGGAGGAGTTTCCCTCGGTGGCGCACCGGTGAGTGACTTGTAATGGGGTCACTCGTCTCGGACTCATTGTTTCTATTGAGTGTTTTGCCGTTGGGGCGGTGGTAAGACACCTTCAATAGGGGTTGGCTTTTGGGGTCCCCACTATCCCGGTTTCATCTTGATTCCTTTATTGCCTTCTTCCGAGTGAGCCGGGAAGTGGTAGCGGCAACAACTTGATGTGGCAATTTGTTGAACCACTCCCATTGGATCAATTTCGGTGTGTTACGGAGGACTCTCCTGGTCCTCCATCAACCTTTGCTCGTGAAGGATTCGGATTCGTGCAATGCTTGCTGCATTTGCAACTCTTCGTGGCGGCGAAAGATTCTCAGGGTCCTCATCATCGGAGAAGACATCAAGGAGAGGATGTGTGTGTTCGTCAGGGTGCAGGAGATAGGGCATATTCGGCCTTCTCACGTGCCTCGGCTTTCTCTGCTGTTTCTCCTTTTCCTTATCTTGAAGATGCGGGATATCGTGCGGTTGTCTTCATCACGTCTTTGAGAGTACGGTGGTCGGTCGAGGAAGCTCAACGATTATCTTCTTCTTCTATAAACTCGGGCCGTTGGAACTTTCCTGGATCGACTCAATTTCCATTTCCTCCACTCTCATGAGACGATTTTGGATGTCCGGGTAAGGTGGGGATAGAATCATCACATCACTATCGGCTCTCCCGGCTTTCAACTGCTTGTGTCTCAGTGCTCGGACTACGACTATTTCTTGATTTGCCTCTGTGATCGCGCCTTGAGACAGGCACATTTCATCAATTACATCACGAGACTCTACTTCTCCCGGCCGATCTCCAGTGTCTGCTCGGTGAGTGGCGACTCGGCCCGGTTTCTCAAGATCGGAGTGCTTGACAATTCTTCTTCGTCTCTAGTTTGTACGGAGGGATTTACGGTTCGAGACGGTTTTCTCTCGAGTCTTGGGGCGGCGGGGCGTCTTTGGTGTCTTTTTCGAGGTGGCCGTCTTGGCTTGTCAGTTCTCCTCTTTTTGACTATCGGAGAAGGTATTTGAGTGTCCTTCTCGACCGCGGCTGCGGGCGGGTGACTCTGCTGGGGCGGGAGTAAGTTTGACTTTCTTTCTTTGCGCAGGGCGGTGATCTTTCTTTGCAGCTGCGGGGCGCTTTCTTCTTGGGTGGAGAGAAGCATTTGTATCTTCAGGGTGGTGATTCCCCTCACTCGTGTCGGCTCTCTTGGCGTAGGCTCTCTTCTGTGCGCCGAGAGAGGTTTGCTCTAAACATGCTCTTGTTAACATGGAATGCCTTCCCATGTCTAAGAGGGACTCCTTTCACCTCCATCAGCCGGCCAATTACTAGGCCATATCCTGGGAACCTCCAAATGTGCCATCTTCCTTGAAGGATTTGTTCCTACGTTCTGGCAGAGTCTGCTGTAGACAAACTCGGCCCAGTTTATTTTCTTTTCTGCGATGATTGCAGCCATTACAATCGCTTTGCTTTTGTGATTGGTCAAAGCTGCCAAATTTGATGTCGATACATTTGGCAACTATGTCCAATAGCTTGTGATAATCCTCTTTTAGCGATCTCTTGTTTTTTGTGTACACTATTTTATCAGCAAAGTTGGGCTTCAGCTATTTCTTTCCAAGCATCACCAAGTTTACATCGGCTTCGTTAATTTTTGAGGCTCCTTCGGTTGGTAGTGAGCGGTGTTGACCAAATCCTCGGTAGAGATAGTCACCGAAATTTGCTTTCGTGAAGCAGATGACTTTATTCCTTCATCGTGAATCTCGGCATTCACGTAGAATTGTGTGACCTCCTCCACATAGGTCATTGGATGTTCTAACGTCGAAAGCGGTTTTGCCCGGTCCTTTCTAATTTTTCAGCAATTTTCTTCACTAGGTGTGTCGTCGGACCCCTGTTTCACCATCCGTCGAAATCCACAAGAGACCGGTGTGGATTTGCTTCCCTAATTTGGTAAAATCATAGGTTGGTGCCATTTTTCAGGATTTTATCAAAGAAAAACTTAGAGATTGATTCTGAGATAGATAGGGTTTCGAGAGAATTTTTTGCTTTTGCTTTTGAGAGAAGAAAAATGAACAGTTTTAGTAGTGAGAGAGAAACAGGCGGAAATGGATTAAGTATGGTTTATGAAAGGACGTGCGGGTGGTTTTGAAATGTGATCGAAATCAGCGGCTTAGATTTTGCACTTTATTTAGCATTTAATGTCTCGTATTTAATGCGGCGGCATTTATATCCAATCATAAGCTTGGTGTGCGAGCTTTATGTCGTACACATCATCATTATGCCGACGTATTCCTTAAAAACATTCCCGCTTAGTCAAACGATTTTGCGTTTTTGTCATTTTGCTCATAAGTGACTCGGCTTATCCTTTAGGTTTGATTTAACTCTTCTTCTCACGATTCTCTTAGTGACTCGGCTAGCGGTGACTTGGTATATTTGTCTTTCCGATCTGACTAATTTACTTAGCCGATTTGTGAGTTCAACTCTTTTCCTTTTTTTTTTTTATGTTCCATTTCTTTTCTTTGATTCTTTCGAGTGTGTCATTTCGGCTCAATTAATCCTAACTCATGTTTGAGTTCTTCAAATCTTGACTCACATAATGGTTTTGTGAAGATGTCACCAATTGTTTATCGGTTGAGATATATTCCAAGATGATGTCCTTCTTTTCAACATGATCTCTTATGAAGTGATATCGACATCGATATGCTTTGTTCTTGAGTGCGGCCACAGGATTTTTGAGTAATGGCAATTGCACTTGTGTTATCACACATGATTGGAATTTCTTTTCCTCAACTTCATAGTCTCTCATTTCTTTGTCTCATCCATAGGACTTGGGCACAACAGTGCCCATGACTATGTATTCTAGCCCTTTTGTAGAGGTGGCTATTGAATTTTGCTTCTTGCTAAACCAGGAAATCGACTTTGTTTCTAGCATTTGACATGTGCCTCTGTAGTGCTTTTTGTCAACTCCGCATCCGGCATAGTCCAGTGCGAATAGCCGATTAGCTTGAATCCACCTTTGGATACCATAAGCCAACTTCTTGGCTTCCTTTCAAGTATCTCAATATTCTCTTGCTTTGTCATAAGGCTATCTTTTGGAGCAGATTGAAATCTTGCACATACACCTACAAGCAAAGGTGATGTACGGCTGCTTCTTTGTGAGATAGAGCAATGATCCAATAAGTGCTCAGTATCTTGTTTGATCTACAGGCTTGCCATCTGCATCCATGTCCATTTTGGTGATGTATTCATTGGTATTTTCACGAAGACTTCTCCTCCATACCAAACTTCTTCATTAAATCTACGGTGTATTTTGTTTGACTTATGAAGGTTCCATCCTTCATTTGTTTCACTTGGAGTCCAAGGAAGAATGTCACTCTCCCCATCATGCTCATTTCAAATTTACTTTGCATGAGGTTTGAAAATTTTTCACACATGACTCTTTGTTTGTAGATCCAAAAATGATGTCATCCACATATATTTGAACAAGCAAAGTATACTCTTTTTGTCTTGAATTCTGAAAAGTGTTCTATCTACTTTTCCTTTTTGTGAATCCATTTTCGGTTAGGAATTGTGACAATGTATCATACCAAGCTCACGGGTGCCTGTTTCAATCCATATAGAGCTTTCTTGAGTTTGTATACTTTATCTCCAAGAGTCTTCCTCGCTCAAATCCTGGAGGTTGTTCAACATACACTTCTTTCTTCCAATAAACCATTTAGAAATGCACTTTTTACATCCATCCGGTATAAAGTGAAATTCTTGTGAGTCGTGCATAGGCAAGAAACATTCTTATAGCTTCGGTCTTGCTACGGGAGCAAATGTTTCATCAAAATCTATTCCTTCTTCTTGGCAATATCCTTTGGCTACTAATCTTGCTTTGTTTCTTACCGGAGAACCTTCCTCGTTCATCTTATTTACGAACACCCATTTGGTGCCGATAACATTTTGATGTATGGGTCTTTGCACTAATTCCCATACTTTATTTCTTTCAAACTGATTGACTCTTCTTGCATAGCTTGAATCAATGTGCGTCATCCAATGCTTGTAACACATCTTTGGGCTCTATTTGCGAGATGAAGCATGTGAACATAGCTTTTTGTTGAGTTCGGATCTTGTTTTTACACCTTCTCTTATGTCTCCAATGACAAGTTCGTGGATGGTCTCTCGGCCATCTTACATCAGGTTGGAGTAAGTTAGTTGGATTGATTGTCTTGCGGTATTGTGTTAAGCCGTGGTCGACTCTCTCGTGATCACCTAGCTGCAAATTTTCCATTTGTTTTTGAGATTCAGCTATCTCATCTTCTTCTCGAGTATATAGTTCGGCTTCAAAGATAGGGACTCTTACGCATGATTGGATGACTTAGCTTATCGGTTGACTCTTCAATGTCTTCTCCATTTACATTTGGCTCATCGAATACCACATGAATGGATTCTTCTTCAACCATAGTTCTTTTGTTGAGTACTCTGTAGGATTTCTTTCAAATTTGAGTATCTAAGAGGATACCTTCATCGCCTTTAGCATCAAAAGCTTTTAGATTGTCTTTTCCATTGTTGTGGATGAAGCATTTACATCCAAATATTTTGAAATATGCAACATTTGGTTTTCTTCGATCAAATCTCATAGGGAGTCTTTGTCGGTATCTGTTTTATCATACATCTGTTTTGAGTGTAGCAAAATTTGTGTTGATTGCTTGACCTAAAATCTTTTTGGTAACCTGCTTGACTAACATGGTCTTCTGCTTTGCTTTGAGGGTTCGTTCCTTCTTTCGCAACTCCATTTTGTTGTGGAGTCCTTTCCGCGATAGTTCATGACCAATACCATTTTCAATACAATCGAGTTATTATTCCATTGACAAACTCGGTTCCTACATCGATCTTATTTTGATAATGGTTTGGCTCTTTCTTGTTTTGAATCCTCTTCATCAATTTGTGGTAGTTTTTGTAGAGTTTCTTTCTTCTTACACATGAATATTGTCCATGTATATCTTGAGTAGTCATCTACTACCACCAAGGTGTATTTCTTTCCACTTATCTTTGTTTGGTTCCACTGGGCCAAATAGATCCATATGTAGCAGGATGCAATATTCTTGTTGAAGATGAGCATGTCTTTTCTTTGAATGAAGATTTGATTTGTTTTCCTTCGACATGCATCACATATACTCTCCTTCAGTATATCGAATCACGGAAGTCCTTCCACAAGATTACTTCTTGCAAGCTTGTTAATCGTTTTGAAATTTAGGTGACTCGACTTTTTGTGCCACGACCAACTTGATTCAAATTTGTGCTTTCTTTTGCTAATAGACAGTCTTTGGGTGTTGCGATTGACCAATCCACGACATACATATTCTTCTCGTCTACATCCTGCAAAGACAACTTCATTTGATTCAATATCCTTGATTTGGCATATACCCATGTTAAATCCAACATTGTAACCGCTTGTCACGAGTTGGTGATGCTTAGCAGAGTTGAAGTTGAGTCCTTCAACATATGCAACGTCTGTGATTTCTAATCCATTCTCTTGATGGATCCAATGCCTCTTATTTCACCAGGAGCTTCATTTCCTCCAAATATGACTTTTGCTCCTTTTACTTCCTTGAATTTTGACAGATTTTTCTTGTTTCTGTCGTAATATGCGGGCGACCACTATCCATGTACCAGGTTCCTTGGCACTTTGTTCCTTGAACTGCAATCAAGGAAATTAAGTTTTAGGTACCCATACTTATGCGGGTCCCGAGGGGTTAGAATTGTAAGATGATCCAACCAACTTATAGCCAAATGATTTGACTCTAAGGGGTTGCCATCTATCGGTGCCATAATCATAATTAATCCTGGCAAATTGCTTGGGGATTTTAGGTTCATATGTTTGTCTCTTTTGTCAGTAATACGTGTGTAATTTTTAGCAATCGCTTCTTTGGGTAATTGTGGTGTCTGCGAGTGTAGTGCCTAGGTGCATATGTGTCTTTGATGAAAGCTCTTATACTTTTGGAATGGCCTTTCTTCGAGTTCTAGGCCTTTGCCATTTGGGCTTATATTCCATAAGTCTATCTTTGATAGTTTACATTATTCCAATCGGCTTGGCTTGGATATTTTCTACCATTTCCATCATATGTATTTCTTTTATGGATTTTCTGGGGTTTTGGTAGCTCTGCTTCTTCTTCTGAGTATTTTCTGTTTGGAGTTTCTTTGAGGAACTCATTTGAGTCTCTTCTCATTTGTCCTTTCAAAGACACTCAACTGGTTGTTTTCCTTTTCCTTTATAACCAAGGCCAGTTTGCTTGTTATGGTGCTTTGGATTGAATGTGTGTGCAACATTTAGAGTTTTGGATTTTTCAGATTCTTCATGGCTTGAAGATCCTTTTTCCAAAATTACTTTTGAGGTTTGACATAGCACAGAGGAATTAAATCCTAAGCCTGTCTTGTCTCCACATTCTCTTTGACTCATAATAAGATCATCCAATGATTTAGATGCCTTAGTGAATGAGGCAATAACATTTTTGAGGTCATTCTCCTCTTCTATAGCGGCAATTTTGTTATTAATTTAGCATTTTCGGCCTTTAATCTTTCATTCTTAGATTGTCAGTCCTTTGATACTCAACTTTTTGATGATCTGTTCTCTTGGTTGGCCTATCTTCCTTGATTTGGAGGGAGCTGAGTGTCTTCGGAAGATTCGCCCTTTCCTCTCTTGTAGTTCTTATTGAAGAACTTGTTGAATCTTTTGACCATCGGGGCTATTTCTTCGGATCAATGACTTCTTTGACCTCGGCTCTCTTCCCATCTTTAACAATTAAAGTTTGTTTTGGGTACAATTGTCTCTTCTGGTCTTTTCTTCTCGGCTCAAACTCGTAGGCTTTGAGGTCGAGAATAATTCATGGTTGGATGTCTTTGATAGGTCCATGGAATGTCTTAGTGCCATGACCTTCATTTCCCATTCGAGTTGGAAGAATTTTAGGATCTTCATACACATTTCTTACGTGTATATTCCTTTCCAAGTGCAGATAACTCGTTGGTGATTTCGTGAGGCGAGCATCCGGTTGATCCAGGTTTTCTCCCGAGATCATTTTGAAGTTCTCAAATTTAAATACACCATTTGATAATTTGTTTTCTTTGATTTGCTCTGAGAGCCTTCACAAATCAATGTAAACTTGTCCCGATTTCTTTAGCCGTTTTGCATGATTTGACTTTATTGAACATGGCTTTGTCGAGGTTTTGTAAAGGATGTCCTTGGCTACATTGTCCAGGTTGTATCTTTTTGTCATCATTTGTCCACTCGGTTCTTGGTTTTCAACCATGGTGTGCGGGAGCAACATCCTCTTCTCCTTCAGCTGCAGCTCTTCTTACATTTGTGTTCACCTTTAAGATTTGCGGTGGCCCATCTTCTATCACTATCCACATCTCATCATGTAATCTTTGATAGATGAGCCTGGGTGCATACGAATTTTCCAATCATCAAACTCTTCAATTGTGAACATAGGGATGCGTGTCAAATTTGCTTCCATGATAATAACTTTTAATGATAAAAAGAGTTTTGAGAGTTTAAGTACTAAAGCAAACTTTGAAAAGTTTGGAAATCTAGTTCAAGTAACCGGTGCGGAGGGTTCAATGAAACAACCGCTCTGATACCACTTGTTTAGAAGGGGGTTGAATAAACCTTACCAAATTTTCGTTTTAGTCCTTTTAAATATTGAGTTGATACTACTGCATTTGTGTGTCCTTGATGGACAACCAAGTTAGTCAATCGGTAGAGTTAGTCTCTCATGAGACTCAAGCGAGCTGCTTTGATGGATTAACTCATTTGTTGAGTCTAAATTAACTCAATTTGTGGTTTTGTTTTCAGGAAGACTTAACACCCTTAAGTTTGATTAAGCAAGGATTTAGTGCTTGATTTAGTACTTATAGATTATCAAGTAGATAGCAAATATGTCGTGAGAATTAAACAATTAAGATCACGAGAAATTAAAGTCTTTGAAATGTAAATGACACAATGAAATTTTATAGAGGTTCGAAGATGGGGTAATTCTTCTACTCTCTCTCTTCTCCAACTCCTGGAGGAATCCACTAGGTAATGATCGTATACAAAGTGGTAACTTGAGTCCAGATACAAGTCTTGATCACAGCTGGTGACTTGATCCTTTGGGACTCGATGCTGGAGACGCCTTGATCACTCGGTGGCTTCTCGTGCGACTCGGCTTCTTCACAGGGCAGCGGTGCCTTGCTACTACGACTCACTTGCTCAAGCTCTTTAGATTTGATCACGAAGCCCTCCAAAAGCTTAAGACTTGGTTCGACCTTGAACCTTCCTACAATCCTTCGTGGAATGTAGACCCCTTAATTTTTCAAAGTATTTTCCTCTTCAAGCGATTGAAGTTATCTTTCCTTCACGGGTGAGTGTTGGATTGATGTTCTTCGTAGTGTAGGCTTGAGGATTGAGAATGTTTGATTTTCTAATAATTGCTTGAACGTTGTTTTGTTGATTCGTAACTTGTGTCACTCTCATATCTCTGTTTTCTCAAATAAACTCCTCGGCCTTTTATAGTGATCTTTCAAAAATTTGCCCGTTGAAGAGATAGGCTTATTTTTGAAAGTCACTTGCGATCGTTGGCTTGTCTTGTTGCATTCCTTGGAATTGCCATTTCCTCGTATGAATTGTCCTTTCACCTTTTCGAGTTTCGACACGGTGTAGTGCTTCCCATTGGTTCATTCCTTTTGCACGCTTTCCCGGGGTGAGCACTCGAGAAAGGTGGTATGGAGATATTACTTGTTTAAGTAATTCTCTTGATTTCCGTGCAACGGATCTTTTCTGATTATCTCGACTTGATTGCATTTCTTTGCTTTCCCCATGTGACTTAGAGTCGCCTTCCAATCATTGGATGACTCTTTTGTCACTTCAACTTGAGACTTGGCTTTTCTCGAGTTTACTTGACGATACTCCACTCAGTGCATCTGCTTCTTTAGTAGAGTTCCGTCTACTCTTCTTTGCCATACTGTTTGTCTCGCAATGAGTCTTCCTTCTAGTCTTGATTTGTCTTCTTGCATGTTAGGGCGTGGCGACTTAACTCGGCTTGGCACTCTCTATTTATTACAATGCATTTTACAATAAAAATTGGGGTGCCAACTCTCTATTCTAAGTTTTACATGGCATTCATCAAAATCTAAACAATAAATTTCCTAACATTTGTCTTTCCGTCACTGGTTTGATTCATTGGTGATTTTAGAGTTGACTCTTTTTCCTTTACGTGTTCCATTTCTTTTCTTTGATTCTTCCGAGTGTCGGCTCGGCTCAATTAACCCTAACTCATGCTTGAGTTCTTCAAATCTTGATTCACATAATGGTTTTGTGAAGATGTCACCAATTGTTTATCGGTTGAGATATATTCCAAGATGATGTCCTTCTTTTCAACATGATCTCTTATGAAGTGATATCGACATCGATATGCTTTGTTCTTGAGTGCAACACGAGGATTTTGAGTGATTGCAATTGCACTTGTGTTATCACACATAATTGGAATCTCTTTTTCTTCAACTTCATAGTCTCTCATTCTTTGTCTCATCCATAGGACTTGGGCAACTTGTTGCCCTGCCTATGTATTGTTGTAGAGGTGGCTATTGAATTTTGCTTCTTGCTAAACCAGGAAATCGGCTGAGGTGCTCTTCGCATCAACTCGCATCCAAAGATAGTCGAGTGCGAATAGCCAATTAGCTTGAATCCACCTTCCTTTGGATACCATAAGCCAACTTCTTGGCTTCCTTTCAAGTATCTCAAGATTCTCTTAGTCGCTATCATATGGCTCTCTTTTGGAGCAGTTGAAATCTTGCACATACACTCTGACAAAGGTGATGTACGGCTCGCTTCTTTGTGAGATAGAGCAATGATCCGATAAGTGCTCAGTATCTTGTTTGATCTGAGGCTTGCCATCCGCATCCATGTCCATTTTGGTGATGTATTCATTGGTATTTTCTGAGAAGACTTCTCCTCCATTCCAAATTTCTTCATTAAATCTCTGTTTGTATTTTGTTTGACTTATGAGCGTTCCATCCTTCGGTTGTTTCACTTGGAGTCTAAGGAAGAATGTCGGCTCTCCCATCATGCTCATTTCAAATTTACTTTGCATGAGGTTTGAAAATTTTTCACACGAGTTCTTTGTTTGTGGATCCAAAAATGATGTCATCCACATATATTTGAACAAGCAAAGATATACTCTTTTTGTATTGGATTCGAAAAGTGTTCTATCTACTTTTCCTTTTGTGAATCCATTCTCGATTAGGAATTGTGACAAGGTATCATACCATGCTCTGGGTGCTGTTTCAATCCATACAAGGCTTTCTTGAGTTTGTATACCTTATCTCCAAGAGTCTTCTGCTCAAACCACGGAGGTTGTTCAACATACACTTCTTCTTCCAATAGACCATTTAGGAATGCACTTTTTACATCCATCGATATACAATGAAATTCTTGTGAGCGGGATAGGCAAGAAATATCCTTATTGCTTCCAATCTTGCTACGAGGAGCAAATGTTTCATCAAAATCTATTCCTTCTTCTTGGCAATATCCTTTGGCTACTAGTCTTGCTTTGTTTCTTACCACAGAACCTTCCTCGTTCATCTTGTTTACGAACACCCATTTAGTACCAATAACGTTTTGATGTGTAGGTCTTTGAACTAATTCCAATACTTTATTTTTTTCAAACTGATTGACTCTTCTTGAATAGCTTGAATCCAATGTGTGTCGTCAATGCTTGTAACACATCTTTGGGCTCTATTTGCGAGATAAAGCATGTGAACATAGCTTGTTGAGTTGGATCTTGTTTTTACACCTTCTCTTATGTCTCCAATGACAAGTTACGGTGGATGGTCTCTCGGCCATCTTACATCGAGGTTGGAGTAAGTTAGTCAGGTTGATTGTCTAGCAATTGTGTTGCTTTGATCGGCTCTCTCGCACTCACTTAGCCGCAAATTTTCAAGCATTTTATGAGACTCGGCTATCTCATCTTCATCGAGTTAATAGTTCGGCTCAACTTGACAAGGGACTCTTACGTATGGTTGGATGATTCGACTTATCGAGTTGACTCTTCAATGTCTTCTTTATTTACATTTGGCTCATTGAATACCACATGAATGGATTATTACGCAACCATAGTCCTTTTGTTGAGTACTCTATAGGCTTTGCTTTTTTGAGTATCCCAAGAAGATACCTTCATCGCTTTAGCATCAAAGGCCTTTAGATTGTCTTTGCCATTGTTGTGGATGAAGCATTTACATCCAAATATTCTAAAATATGCAACATTTGATTTTCTTGATCCAAATCTCATAGGGAGTCTTTGTCGCCTATCTTTTTATCATACATGTGTTTTGAGTGTAGCAAAGCTGTGTTGATTGCTTCAGCCCAAAATCTTTTTGGTAACCTGCTTGACTAACATGGTCATTCGCTTCTTTGAGAGTTCATTGTTCTTCTTTCGCAACTCCATTTACGCTGCTTTGTGGAGTCCTTGTTTGCAGATAGTTCATGACCAATACCATTTTCAATACAATCTTGAGTTATTATTCCATTGACAAACTCGTTCCTCGTCCGATCTTATTTTGATAATGGTTTGGCTCTTCTCATTTTGAATCCTCTTCGTAATTTGTGGTAGTTTCGTAGAGTTTCTTTCTTCTTACACATGAATATTGTCCATGTATATCTTGAGTAGTCATCTACTACCACCAAGGTGTATTTCTTTCCACTTATGCTTTATTTGGTTCTCTTGGGCCAAATAGATCCATATGTAGCGGATGCAATATTCTTGTTGAAGATGGGCATGTCTTTTCTTTGAATGATGATTTGATTTGTTTTCCCTTGACATGCATCACATATACTCTCCTTCTTGTATCTTGAGTCCTGGAAGTCCTTCCACAAGATTACTTCTTGCAAGCTTGTTAATCGTTTTGAAATTCGGGTGACTCGGCTTTTTTGTGCCCTGACCAACTTGATTAATTTGTGCTCTTTGCTAATAGACAGTCTTTGGGTGTAGCGGTTGACCAATCTACTACATACATGTTCTTTTATCCGCATCCTTGCAACACAACTTCATTAGATTCAGATATCCTTGATTTGGCATATACCCATGTTAAATCAACATTATAGCCCTTGTCACGAGTTGGATGATGCTTAACAAGTTGAAGTTGAGTCCTTCAACATATGCAACATCTGTGATTTCTAATTCGTTCCTCTTGATAGATCCAATGCCTCTTATTTCACTGGAGCTTCATTTCCACCAAATATGACTTTTGCTCCTTTAACTTCCTTGAATTTTGACAGATTTTTCTTGTTTCTGTCATATGTCCGGAACGACCATTTTGTCCATGTACCAGGTTCCTTGGCACTTTGTTCTTGAACTCGCAATCAAGGAAATTAAGTTTTAGGTACCCATATTTATGCGGGTCTGAGGGGTTAAATTGTAAGATGATCCAACCAACTTATAGCCAAATGATTTGACTCTAAGGGGTTGCCATCTATCAGTGCCATAATCATAATTAGTCTTGGCAAATTGCTTTGGGATTTTAGGTTCATACAATTTGTCTCTTTTGTTTGTATGCTGTATATAAGTTTTAGCAATCGCCTTCTTTGGGTAATTGTGGTGTCTCCGAGTGTAGTGCCTAGGTGCATATTTGTCTTTGATGAAAGCTCTTATACTTTTGGAATAGCCTTTCTTGAGTTCTGGCCTTTGCCATTTGGGCTTATATTCCATAAGTCTATTTGATAGTTCACATCATTCCAATCGGCTTGGCTTGGATATTTTCTACCATTCCCATCATATGTATTTCTTTTATAGATTTTAAGGGTTTTGGTAGCTCTTCTTCTTTACTGAGTATTTTTGTTTGGAGTTCTTTGAGGAACTCGATGAATCTCTTCTCGAGTTGTCTTTCAGTGCACTCAACTCAGTAGCGGCTCTTTTCCTTTTCCTTTATAACCAAGGCCGGTTTGCTTGTAATTGTGCTTTGGAGTGAATGTGTGTGCAACATTTAGAGTTTTGGATTTTTAGACTCTTCATTGCTTGAAGATCCTTTTTCCAAAATTACTTTTGGAGTTTGACATATACTGAGAGGAATTAAATCCTAAGCTTTGTCTTGTCTCCACATTCTCTTTGACTCATAATAAGATCATCCAATGATTTAGATGCCTTAGTGAATGATGCAATCACATTTTTGAGGTCATTCTCCTCTTTTCTATGGCAACTATTTACGCTGTTAGCTTAGCATTTTCGAGCCTTTAAACTTTCATTTTCATCGGCTATTTGACTTAGAGTACTCGGCTCCTTAGTCATTTTGTGAGTTTTGGCTTTTGAGTAATTTGTTTTCCTCATTTAGTAGTGTGTGTGAGGATTTAATGTGTTCAAAATCTTTCATCATTTTGCCTAATGAATCATAAAGATCGAGTGGGTGATGAAGTGTGTGTGTCACGTCACTATCACTAGAATCCGAGTTTGATGAGTTAGAGTGTACCTCATCTTCTTGGTCGAGTTGATCTTGTTCTTGGCCATTAAACGGATCGGGGCTTTTCTTGAGTCACTTGAGTAGTCGGTTTCACTTTGCTCTCAATCAAGCTGTCTCTCTTGACTTGGTTGTCTCGGTGATCTCTGACCATCATTGCCTTTTTCTTTTCTTGTCTTCTTTCTCTCGAAGACCTTTCTTTCTTCTTCATTCATGTATTTGTTGACTACGAGGATATGGGCGAGTCAATGGCATAGTGACCTGGTTGTCTGAGTTCAGATAGATATTCAACCTTTTGATCGAAGCTCTTTCCATTCTTGGATTGTCAACCCTTTGATATTCACTTTTTGATGATATGTTCTCTTGGTTGGCCTATCTTCCCTTGACTTGGGAGGGAGCCGAGTGTCTTCTGGAAGATTCGCCCTTTGCCTCTCTTGTAGTTCTTATTTGAAGAACTTGTTGAACCTTTTAACCAACGGGCTATTTCTTTTCCGGATCAATGACTTCTTTGACCTCGCTCTCTTTCCATCCTTAACAATTAGAGCAATTTGTTTTGGGTACGAGATGTCTCTTCCAGATCTTTTCTTCTCATTTCAAATTCGTAGGCTTTGAGATCGAGAATAGTTCATGGTTGGAGGTCTTCGATAGGTCCATGGAATGTCTTAGTGCCATGACCTTCATTTCCCATTCGGTTGGGAGACTTTTAAGATCTTCATACACATTTCTTACGTGTATATTCCTTTCCAAGTGCGAGATAGCTCGTTGGTGATTTACGTGAACCGAGCATCCATTGATCCAGGTTTTTCCTGAGATCATTTTGAAGTTCTCAAATTTCGTACGCCTTTGATAATTTGTTTTCTTTGATTTGCTCGAGCCTTCACAAATCAGTGTTAGTTTGTCCCATTTCTTTGGCCGTTTTGCATGATTTGACTTTATTGAACATGGCTTTGTCCAAGGTTTTGTAAAGGATGTCCTTGGCTACATTGTCCAGGTTGTATCTTTTTTTGTCATCATTTGTCCATTCGGTTCTTGGTTTTTCAACCATGACAGTCTGGGAGCTTGACATCCTCTTCACCCTCTCACGGCTCTTCTTACCGTGTGTTGACCTTTAAGATTTGCGGTGGCCCATCCTCTATCACTATCCACATCTCATCATGTAATCTTTGATAGATGAGCTCGCATCACGAATTTTCCAATCATCAAATTCTTCAATTGTGAACATAGGGATGCGTGTCAAATTTGCTTCCATGATAATAAATTTTAATGATAAAAAGAGTTTTGAAAGTTTAAGTACTAAAGCGGACTTTGAAAAGTTTGGAGATCTAGTTGAGAACGGTGCGGAAGGCTCGATGAACCAACCGCCCGATACCACTGTAGGTCCCCGAGGGGTGTAAGTGTAAGGTTTAGAAGGGGGTTGAATAAACCTTACCAAATTTTGATTTAGTCCTTTTAAAAGTTGAGTTGATACTTACGCGAGTTGTGTCCTTGGTGGACAACCAATTTAGTTAATCAGAGAGTTAGTCTCTCAACGCGGACTCAACGAGTGTTGATGGAATAACTCGGTTGTTAAGTCTAAATTATCTCAACTGTGGTTTGTTTTATTGGAAGACTTAACACCCTTAAGTTTGGTTAAGTAGAGATTTAGAGCTTGATTTAATACTTAGAGATTATCTAATGGATAGCAAATATGTCGTGAGAATTAAACAAATATGATGCAAGAATTTAAGTCTTTGAAATGTAAATGACACAATAAGATTTTTATAGAGGTTCGAAGATGGGGTAATTCTTCTACTCCTCTCTTCTCCAACTCCTGGAGGAATCCACTAGGTATTGATCACTATACAAAGTGGTAACATCCCGGATACAAGTCTTGATCACCACGGTGACTTGATCCTTTGGGACTCGATCACGGAGACGCCTTGATCACTCGGTGGCTTCTCGTGCGACTCGAGGCCTTCTTCACGGGCGGTTTGCCTTGCTACTACTGACCCACTTGCTCAAGCTCTTTGGATTTGATCACGAAGCCCTCCAAAAGCTAAAGACTTGGTTCGACCTTGAACCTTCCTACACTCCTTCGTGGAATGTAGACCCCTTGATTCTTGATAATTTCCTCTTCAGCGATTGAAGTTATCTTTCCTTCACGGTGAGTGTTGGATTGATGTTCTTCGTAGTGTAGGCTTGAGGATTTAGCGTTTAATAACTTGAGAATATTTGATTCTGATTCTAATAATTGCTTGAATGTTTTTGGTTCGGTCCCTTCTCTCGCAGTCATTCCTCGGCCTTTTATAGTGATCTTTCAAAAAACGCCCGTTGAAGAGATAGGCTTATTTTTAAAGTCACTTGTGGTCGTTGGCTTGTCTTGTTGCGATCCTTGGAATTGCCATTTCCTCGTATGAATTATTCTTCACCTTTTCGGAGTTCGACACGGTGTAGTGCTTCCCATTGGTTTATTCCTTTTGCACGCTTCTGGGTGAGCACTTCGAGAAAGGTAGTATGGAGATATTACTTGTTTAGGTAATTCTCTTGATTTCTATGCAACGGATCTTTTTGATTATCTCGACTTGATTTGCATTTCCTCGCTTTCCCCAGGTGACTTAGAGTCACTTCAAATCATTGGATGACTCTTTGTCACTTCAACTTGAGACTTGGCTTTTCTTGAGTTGACTTGACCGATCTCCACTCACCGCATCTCAGTTTGCTCCTGATGAGAGAGTTTCCGTCTACTCTTCTTTGCCATACTCAGTTGTCTCGCACGAGTCTTCCTTCTAGTCTCCGGTTTGTCTTCTTGCATGTTTGGGCATAGCTGACTTAACTCACTTGACCAGCCCCTATTTATTACAATGCGGTTTACAACAAAAATGGGGTGCCAACTTCCTATTCTAAGTTTTACATGGCATTCATCAAAATCTAAACAATAAGTTTCCCAACACTAATGAAATGAAAAACTCTTACATTTACTTGCTTGAGTCTTCCAATTTGTGGCATGGTAGACTAGGACACGTTAATTATGATACTCTACGTAAATTAATTAACTTGAATTATATACCAACATTCCATATTGATTCCAAGCACAAATGTGAAACTTGTGTTGAGGCAAAGTTAACAAGGACTTCATTTAAAAATATTGAAAGAAATAATGAACCACTTGAATTAATTCACACCGATGTATGTGATTTAAAATCGACACAAACACGTGGTGGAAATAAGTACTTCATTACTTTTATAGATGACAATACAAAATTTTGTTATGTGTATCTTCTTAAAAGTAAAGATGAAGCTATAGAGAAATTTATTCTCTATAAAAATGAAGTTGAGAATCAACTCAACGGGAAAATAAAGGTGCTAAGAAGTGATCGTGGAGGTGAATATGAATCTCTTTTTGAACTCTCGTGCCCAAAACGGAATTAGACACGAAACAACAAGACCTTATTCACCTCAACGAGAATGGCATTGCGAACGGAAAAACCGTACACTTAAAGAAATGATGAATGCCATGTTATTAAGTTCTAGCTTGCCTCCCGAACATGTGGGGGAAAGTTGTCTTGTGACTAATTACCTTTTAAATAAGGTACCCGTAAGAAATTAGACAAAAGCCCTTACGAGCTATGGCATGGAAGAATACCATCCTACAAATACTTACGAGTGTGGGGGTGTCTTGCGAAGGTTGCTATACCTACACCAAAGAATGTGAAGGTAGGTCCCAAAAGCATTATTTTGCATATTTATTGGATATGCACATATGATCTTTTTATCGATTTCTTGTGCATGAATCTAAAGTTGAAGATATACACAAGAACACGATAATTGAATCAAGAAATGCCTCGTTCTTTGAAAATGTATTTCCGTGTAGATCGAGAGAAGAAGCAAGCTCTTCTAAACGGATACATGATTCAATAGAACAAGAGCAAGAAGAAGAGGTAGAAATTAGACGCAAAGAAACGAGCCAGGATAGAAAAATCTTTTGGTCCGATTTTCTAACCTACATCTTTGGAAAGTGAACCTCAAAGTTCTGAGAAGCTATAACTTCTTCCTCAAGGACCATTATGGAAAGAGGCCATAAAAAAGTGAAATTGATTCCATCTTGCAAAACCATACATGGGAACTAGTGGATCTTCCGAGGGAAGTAAACCACTAGGTTATAAATGGATTTTCGAGAAGAAAATGAAGGCGGATGGAACAATTGATAAGTATGAAAGGCTAAACTTGTAATTAAAGGTTCTGAGACAAAAGAGGGCCTTGATTACATTGATACGTATTCTCGATTCGAGAATAACCTCCATTAGATTGGTACTTGCAATTGCCGCATTGCAAAATCTTGAAGTACATCAAATGGATGTAAGCGCTTTTCTAAATGGAGATTTAGAAGAGGAGATTTACATTGAACAACTTTGAAGGGTTTCTCGCACTGGGCAAGAGAACAAGGTTTGTAAAGCTGGTCAAGTCATTATATGGCTTGAAACAGCACCAAAACAATGGCATGAAAAATTTGATAATGCCATGAAAGAGTGTGGATTTAAAATAAATGAATGTGATAAATGTGTTTATGTTAAAGACATTTGAAAATGGCTATGTCATTTTGTGTCTTTATGTAGACGACATGCTTATCATTGGAAGTAATGATAAAATAATTAAATCCACTAAAGATATGTTGAACTCGAGGTTTGACATGAAAGATATGGGTTTAGGCGACGTGATCCTAGGAATAAAGATTTCTAGAACTTCAAATGGGTGACACTTGATCGGTCACATTATGTGGATAAGATTCTAGAAAAATTTAGTAAGGATGACACGTCGTTAGCTAGAACTCCTATAGACACGAGTCAACATCTATCAAAGAATAGAGGTGAAATTTGTGTCTCAATTGGAATACTCACGAGTCATAGGAAGTCGATGTACTTAATGAGTTGTACAAGACCAGACATTGCTTATGCGGTGAGTAAATTGCGAGATACGAGTAATCCAAAGACATGAACCTTTGGAAAGGTATAGTGAGAATACTTAGGTATTTAAGATACACTCGTGATTTTGGACTACACTATACAAGATATCAATTTGTTATTGAAGGATACAATGATGCTAATTGAATATCTCGATATTAAAGACTCTAAGTCTACAAGTGGATTTGTATTCACTTTAGAAGGTGCGACAATATCGTGGAAATCTTCTAGCAGACGGTTATAGCTAGATCCACAATGGAGTCTGAATTTATAGCTTTAGACAAGTGTGGAGAAGAAGAAGGCTGAATGGCTCAGGAACTTCTTAGAAGATATTCCAAAGTGGCCAAAGCTTTGTGCCAGCAATTTGTATACATTGTGATAGTCAATCGATTGGCGGGGCCTGAAGCAATATGTGTAATGGTAAGTCTAGACACATTCGTCGTAGACACAATACCATTAGACAACTACTCTCAACTGGTGTTATCTCTATTGACTATGTGAAGTCAAAGGATAATATAGCGGATCCAGATTAACAAAGGGTTAAATCGAGGAGTTAGTTGCAAAATCATCAAGAGGAATGGGACTTAAGCCTCGGAAAAATGAGTTGATACAATGGAAACCCAACCTAGTTATTTGGAGATCCCAAGATCTAGGTTCAAAGGGACAACCTAATTGTAAAAAGACTCTAGGATCAGCGTGGGGATTTTCCTTGTCCATTCCTTAAACAGTGAAGCCCGTGAAAAGAAGAGGATAAGCGTTTGGCTTTTAATGATTTTGTGCGTCGGTAAGCCGAGTTTGGGTAGTGCGGGCTACTCTTAAAAAGAATCACCTATGTGAGAGAGAAGTGGGGCCGCTTCAAGAGAATTGTGTGAGGCTCAATTCTTAGAACCTCTTGCGAGAACCGGGCGTATGTTCGGGGCCATGAATGAACATAACAATGAGAATCGAAGTATGTTAGGAAGAATCTGTGTGAGGTATATCATCTTTTACACAAAAGGCGGAAGCAGTTCAAAGACATCACGTCTCTTGATCGGCCAAGATAAAGTAAATATATTTTCATAAGAGAAGGTTCAAAGTGTAACACCTACCTATCCTATGCGGGGTTCAATTGTTGAACTTTATCACCAAATCTTTGTATCCTCGAATTTTCTTCATGTGGGGATTGTTGGAAAAGTTGTGAAGGAAATTGGATTTTTGGGGTTGTCTAACGACAAAAGTAAAAGTAGATTATTGTTCTACTCCGTGAGAACATCGAAATCGAATATTTGTTTGTCCAAAATGATGTTTGGATGAAGGAGAAATTAAATCTTAAAGATGATGTATTGGAATTTATTTAAAAGAAGAAACCATGTGGGTTTGTCTTCTTTTAAAGTTGGGTTGTCCCACATGGGAAAACAAAGGCAATTTTGACTAGTATATATAATGCCACCTTTTAGTAAGGTGTAAGATTGTATTGCATAGAGGCTCTCTACACGCGCGCCCGCAGGGGGTGCAAATCACGGTCCGGTTCGAGCTCGAACCACCGACTTGTGTGCGAGCGCGACTGCGTACACAAATGTCGGACCGAAATCGAGCCACATAGTCTAGCTTTATGTTTCTGATTTTAATTTTCGAAATTAAACTTTTAATGATTTTTATTTTCGAAAATTTAAATTAATGTGATTATATTAATTCAATTTGTAATAAGATTCAATTTTGAATTGATATCATTTATAACGACAAGTGTTATTGTTGTGTAAAATGACAATAAAATTTAATTTCCAGGTCTTGTATACGCTATATAAATAGCGGACATTCCAAAGAATCCAAGAACCACTAAAAACACTCCTCATATTGCCTTTGAAAAATTCTTCGCATATTGCTCTAAATATTTCTTTTGGCCTCCTGCATAATTTGGTGATAAAGTTCGAGGCATCCCTTCGATTCATAGGGTGATAGGTAATCCGGTTTTTCCGTCTTATCTCGGGAAACGGACATTGAGAATAGGGGACGAATCTGTTTTTAAGGATAGTGTGTCAAACACACGATTCGGGCCATATTTTCGTAATTTTTCGATTCAATTTTTCGGTTTACTCGATTTTATAAACTGTCATGCGAAATATTTTTGCAACATCGAATTCTCGTGGGATCTTGGGCGTGAGCCGGCAAAATCAAGCTCGACACCTAAGCCGATTTGAGGTTTGTATCGGGTTGGGTTATATTTTTTAGGTCAGAAAAAAGTTGGATCTATTTGGCAGTCCGAATGGCCCGACGCAGTAGGAGCAAACCCGACCTTTTCGGCCCGCCTGAACTTTATACATAAAGTATATGTATGAGCTAGGTTGGGCTAGACAATTTTGTGGCCCAACCCGGCCCGAAATTTTGCAAAAGCCCAATAGGCTCGGGTCACGCTAGCCCGCCTGACCCATTGCTGCTCATGATGTGGTGGTCAATTTCGAATATCCACGTTGATGGTGTATAAACTATGGCCGTATTTATCTAGAGATGGATAAAGGAGAAGACGGAAGCCGTTGTTGGGAAAAACAATCATCATTCATTCTAGGGATAATCAAAAATAATTGAGAAATAAAATAACAATAAACCACAACACAAGATTTACGTGGAAACTCCAAAATCGGAAAAAATCACGACCCGCAGAGCAATTCTCTTTGTATGAAAATTTTATACAATCGCACGTAAATTATCTCTCCCGACTCCGACTCCGACTCCAATACTCCACACTATTACAAATCTTTGACTAACTCACACATTTCTCTCAATTTTACAAGAGAATACAAGAAAGGAATTTAGAAGAATTAAAATACAAAGATTATAGTGTTTTTTTTTTTGAGGAAGATTATTATAGTGTATTTGATTGGTGCACTTGAAATCAAAACACTTGGGTTCCTTAAATAGCCAAAGCTCTCATCACTTTTGTTTAAAAAGCCCATTCTTCTATTTTGACACCCAAAACCAACAATCGTTCTCCTTAAAATTAGTCGGTGAAACCTAACCTGGCTATTGAAAAAAAAAAAAATATCTACTAGGCACAAATGGTCTGTCCAATTCGTTTGATAAATAAATGAAATTCGATTAGAATTAGATAAAATTGATCAAAAACTAGTTAAGAAATATGGAAAGAGTGGATAAAAAATCGATGGGTACTTGTTTGAGGAAATAATTTGAGTTTTGTTATATATATATATATATATATATATATATATATATATATATCTGTGTGGATGGTTGGATTTTGAGTTTTGTTAGATGTATTTATTAACATCCTAATATAATTAAAAATATAGTTAATTTTTTTATACTAGTATTTTTTTAATAAGTTGGGAATCTTGGTTGGAGGAATGGATAAATTTCAAAGAAATTAAAAGATATCGGATTCAAAGTCCGGTCAATATTCTTACAAAGGTTGAATGATATCACTGGAAATTACAAACTCATATTATTTTTCTTATACTAGTTGAATAGGCATTGGATCACTCTGACGGGTTGAACTCTTTGGATGACAACAAGTTCGATTTGATCATGATTATTCATGAGCTCGATTATGAAAACACTAATTTGTTTCCACATACATAAACAAATAATTAGATTGATTAAATTACACTAGCAATGAAAATACTTATCAAAGCGTTCTGCAATCTGAGTTTTGATTTGGTCCATAAACATCATTTTACCTATGATGATGGTTCTTTTTACGGGGAAAGGAAATGAGATGCCCTAGGAAAAAAAGAAATCGGACTCGATCACTCAGAATACGAGTCTGCTTGTTCAGTAATACATTATTTGACCACACAGAGTACATTTGAATACCTATAGCAATTGTTCGTTGACATCTAGCATAGCTATTAATTTGAGCCACCATCTAAGGGTGATCTCCATGATGGAGCATTTATTATTGTGTTAAAGTCACAATGAATAATAATATAATTTAATTAAATCACCATCCCATGTGGTACGTCGCCTCACATTCTGTATGAAAGATTATAAGATTCAAATTCCTCACCTATTCAGAAACTATATATTATAAGACGGAAAATAGTTTGGAGAGAAAAATATTATTTTGTCATCGGAATTATTCGAGTTTTTCAACTGTCTCCTAAACTTTTTACTTTTTTGGACACTTTAACTCTAAGTTTTTGGCTTCTCCCACTCACTTTTTGGTTGAAATTTCAATTAACTGGAATCTCATGATATGTATGATGGATTCATAAGGTGACAATTTGAAAATTTTAATTCAAATTTTTTCAGCCAATATCTAGAAACAAGCAGCCTCACCTATTTAGGCCTATAGCATTTTGCTTTTTGACCAAAAGAAGATGCAACAGCTTTTCATGGTTGAAGTTTCAACCATTCACACCTTCTACGATCTTTATAAATATAATACATTTTTTGAGTTGAAGATCATCCCTTGTAAGTGAAATATCAGAGAGAATATCACAGTAGAGTAGAGAGATCATTGAGAGTGATCAAATTCAATCCTTGAGAGATTAAGTGAATTTTGAGAGTTTTTGTGATTTTGTAAATCTCCATGTAAATCTATTCGTGTGAGAAATAGAATTGGTATTTTCTCTCTAGCTAATTCATCCATTTAGTTTCATAATGATCCTGTGATACCCAACACAATTTAGATTCCAGTGAAGTGCATTTGATGGGATTTCAGACGAGTTTTCCATCAAAAGAGGGTCTAAGAAGGCAATTTGAAAAATCGGTGGACTTTAGGAGGTAAATTGTCTCAATAAAAAAGTTTTAGAGAAAAATTTGAAAAGCTCAAATAATTCAGATGACAAAAATATTTTCCTCTAATTTGCATGACATATTAGCGAACTTCAACATAGTTCAAGCTGGTGCAAATGAGCGCAGGTGATGTGATGTCCGCCATCACCCGCATCGTGAATGTTCGAATCCGTGCAGTAAGGGTTGGAAGGAGATTTTGTGTGGTGACTCAATCTAAAACAACTCGTGACTCCATTGCTCGCGATTTCCCGCGATTCACCTACTCTTTCGAAACTTTAGAAACGGGATAGTAAAAGCCCTTAGGAATTGAGTTCATCCTTTTTTTTAAAAGCAATTGGTGTTACACCTAGGTCAATAAATTTGATTGATTGCATCCAATAATGGTGCAGATTAATGGAGTATCAGGACACATTGCCAGGTTCAAGAATATTGCAATCCATCCGGTTATGTTATCCATCCCTTTCACAAAAATATTTCAAGTATCTCTATCCAGCATCAATTCTGCCCACAATACTACTTTATTGTCTATAATCTTTTCCTTTCACAAAAACATTTATACTCGACAAAAAAGTGGTAAAAGCTATAAACTTTACTACTGTTTACGAGTCTCGGTCTCCACTTTCCCCCACCCCGCCTGCAGAAAAAAACAGAAAATACGCCATTTTCACCGTTTTCACTTTTATATGTTTTCTCCCTCATCTTTTTTTGATTCATACAGATTTGTTCAAAGAATTAAAGACAACAAGATAATGTTTTCAACCTGACCACAGAGACCCTAGTCTTGTCTCATTTTCAACCAAACTATTGGTGTAATTATAATTATTAATTAGAGGATATTACACTAAATTCCTTGTTTTTCCGTGTTTTTACACTTTACCATATAAAGTATATTTTTGTTATAGACAATTTTACCAATAAAATATTTTTTTAAAATAATAAAATAATTCATTATGATCATATCCAACCCATCATACTTCCGTATAAAAAATTAATGATCTTTTAAATTCATACATTGTCTGACTGAAATGTACTTGAGTATTCCTGGTTATGACGAATATTTTCATTGTTAATTGACTAAAATTATATATATATTTCTTTTAATTGGTTAGTGACGAATATGTAAGATTGGTCGCTAATGTCTTAAGGTAGCAACGATTTTTTTTTTTGCTGCAATTTTTCGATTTTTTGTCATGTTGGTGTGAATCATGTGCTATCTGTTAAGTTTGAGTGTAAGGAAGCGATCGTAAAAACTATACGTGTGAAAAGCATCTCAAATATCGACTAAGAATACCTAGCTACATTTCGTTAAAATAAGGTATGAATTTAAGGAAATATTAATTTTATATACGATAATATGATAGGTCTAATGATCATAATGAATTACTTTCATTAAAAAATAAAATCTAGGGGCAAAACGGAAAAAATTACATAGTTCATATGGTAAAATGTAACAAAAAATAGTGCATATGGTAAAGTATAAAAACTGAATAATATAGGGGGGTTTAATGTAATTTTCTCTTATAATTAAGGGATAACTACAATGAAAACCCTGAAGTATGGGGTATTTACAAGAAAACCACAAAAGTTACAAAAATGCATAAAATCATCTTAAAGTTTGATCTGTCTTACATTTCAAACCCGCCACTTTACATATTACAATCACCCCTAACATTTAGGTAGGGATGGCAACAGGCGGGTTCGCCAAACTCGGGACCCGCCCGCCAAGAAAAATTAAGACTCGGGACCCGTCCTACCCCGCCTCAAAACCGCGGTGTAGACCCGCTTTAGGCCACCCAATATATTTTTATTTGTAATAAGTTGTTTTTTTAGTATTTATTGTCAAATTTTCAAAAGCAATCAAATGTCAATAGGTCAAAAAAATAAATATAATTTTGCAACTTATTATAACTTTTTTTACAATTATTTAGATATTATTAAGATTTTTTAAAAAAAAAAACTATTAAGGTCTTGCAATAGTACTCAACTAATAATCAAAATCAATATTCAAAGTATAATATTACTAGATGTTATAATATTACTAAATGAAAATCACTAAACACTCAAATCTAAAAATAAATATTAATACAATAATATCTCAATACACACTTAAAAATAATATATATATATATATATATATATATATATATATATATACGGTCCACCCCATCATTGCAAGTCAAACGGCTACGATAATCTAGAGGGGGTGAATAGATTATCTTCATCTTTTCGATTTCGCCCTCTTTTTGAACCAAATGCTCAAACACGATAATAAAGGTGCGGAATGTAAACAACACACGTCGATTTAAAGAGGTTCAACCCACCTAGGGCCTAATCCTCTACCACACCCCAAGTATATCAGGGATGGATTTCAAAAAAATTATTTTATTAATTTACCACAAATTAATACAAAGACCAACTTACAACAACACCTAGAAGAGCACCACACTCTTCTTCAACACCACCTTTGAGATTACCACAATCTCACTTGAAGATTACCACAATCTCAACGGCACCTTGTGAAGATTACCACAATCTTCAACCTTGAAGAATACTAAATTCTTCAACACCTCAACAAGAAGATTACCACAATCTTCTCACACCTAACACCTAGATCACCCCAGTGTGTTCTTACCACATAAAGAACACTCACAAGGATATCTTGTGTTGAATGATAACCCAAAAATTCAAGATTACAACTCGATAATGAATAATACAATTGAGTGCAAGTGTAATCAAGAATAGCCTAGACCTCAAGGATGTGAAAGTGAATAGCTAGGCAAATTACAACAAGAAATAAGACAATGTAAGAACAAGTGTATTCTTGAGTGTATCTTGTTGTGTTGTAGTTTTCTCTCATATTGTTGTGCTTCAAATCTTCCTCTATTTATAGGAGATGATTGATACTTGATAGGCTCCTCTTGGAATCTGATTTCTACAAAAAAATTGCAATTAAAATCAAGATTATAGCTGTTAGAAATCAATTCCACAATTTAAGGAAAAGTTGTCTGCTGCACAACGGTTAGAATTTTCTTTGTCAAAGCATAGGGCACGGTCGCACGTAAATAGAAGTTTGAAACATATAGCGGCAAATTAACACAGGCGGCCGGTCGAAGTGCACCTCGACCGGTCGAGCCTATGTGCAACCGGTTCTGTGACCAATTTTGAGAGTTGATGCGCGTTCTGTTTTTGAAATGTGTTCCCAGTGCACCAGGTCGCTCTTTGGTCGGCCGTTGACGACTCTCTCAATGACAAGTTGTCCGATTTTTGTCAAAAATAAACCTCAAGAAATACTCCGAAAAATTCGTAAAAACATTTTAAACCGATCGGGAGTATTTAGGACAACATTAGAAATATAGTTTTGATGAAATAACATATTAATACAAGAAGTGTTGTCAATATAAATTCGATAAATACTCAGAAAAATTCGTAAAAACATTTTAGACCAATCGGGAGTATTAGGAAAACATTTAGAAACATAGTTTCAATGAAAGAAACCATTGACATAAAAACATTAAAAGTGTTTGTCTAATATTATCAAAAATAAAACTTGATGAAATACTCCGGAAAATATTAAAACCATTTTAAATCATTTAGGAGTATTTGGACAACCTTTAAAACCATTGTTTTGGTATAAAAACAAAATCATCAAAATCATGATAAAACCATTTATCAAACAATCTCCCCTTTTTGATGATTACAAACCAAAACAATTTTAACGAGGTCGATTTTGAGAACAAAACAATTTTACCGGTTAAAGAGAACTATCCGTTGTGAGCGACAACATTCCACGCAATATAAACACAAGGATAGGAGTAGAGATATTCAAACATATATAGCAAAAGCTCCCCCTATCAATATGCACAACAAGAGTAATATAAAAGCAACTTCAACATAAGCTAAAATCTTAGCTTTTCGATATTGAGTTTAAGTATCAAAAACTTAAAAGCTCCCCTGTCAAAAGAAACATCATTAGAAACATAAATACGTCCATACTACAACCAATGGACCAAGGGTCATACACAACTTATGGCTTTAGAAAGCCATAGCTTATAACTTCTTTTCGTTTGAGCTTATCTTAGCTTCTTTGAGCTAAAGAGCTCATAACCACATTTCTCCTCCTTTGGAATCATCAAAAAGAATGTTAACACGATAAGTACATCATATATTCATATCAAAGTGCGCAACTAAACCGATGTACCGAGCTATTTGAACATTGAAGCTTATAAACCAAATAGGAGGGAAAAGTCGAATCATACGACTTGAAGAGGCTTATGAAAACTCATTTGATAAGCAAAATATGATCTCTGTAAATATATAAGACTTTTGAAATCGAGAGAATCATGTAGGTGATGAATTTTTCATTGAAATATTTTATCGAACACTTGGCGGGCGTCAAAAATTGAAAATGATATATATAGCCCTTGTAAATAAAATCAAGCCAAGTTTTTCATCACCAAATGTAATTTAATAAATATCATTCATCAACAATCAATAAGCTCATCACAAACATATACTAATTTCATCAAGATAGTACATATAGGCCAAGTTCTCAAGGGTTCAACCCAATTGAGATTAAGGAAGTAGAATTCTTACCATTTGATCGGTAAAGACGAGCAATGATGATGATAGTCGAGCTAGATAATCCCCAAAATATATAATTCATGCATCAAAACTCATTTAAAGTGAATTGTGTGTGAAATTTGCAAAGGGACGAAAAATGGCCAAAATAAGGTAAAATGGCGAATGTCAAGACAGAGAACCGTTTTAATCCAAAATATAGCTCGGGCGACGGTCGGACGTTGAGGGCGACCGATTGCCCTCAACCTGTTTAGCCACTGTCTTGACTTTTTTTTTTTAGGAAATCCGAATTTTCAATCGAAAATCCGATTTTTCGCCCACTAAGTTTTAAAAACATGTAAAATGCAAACATATACCTCATTCAATATACATTATGTCATGATCAAACTCGAAATGAGGTAAAATACTCGGCGGTAAATGATTAAAAAGTCCGCGAGTTAACTTTGAGACGGAATTAATCACATCTCAAGTTTTTGATAAAAAATGCAATCCCTTAGAAAGTTTTTGAATCTCAATTTGTTTAGTTCGATTATGACGAACCATATTTTGAATACGAATAAAGTAGTATAGTAAATACCGAACTTGTTATCGAAAAATAAGAGCGTTTTAAATCTATGGATATGCAAGTCATAAGGAGAAGTGCCTTACAAATATTTGAAAATTTCTTTTAACGGCACTTTAATGAGATTCGTTGGGATAATTTTTGAAGTCGAGCATATAAACATAATGCATATGGAATGTCGAGTCTATAGAAATAATACAAGAAAACATACCTCGAATTTGTTTGTCGGCCGATATGCCTTTTCTCAACCTTTGTCAATCTTTAGCATGTAGAGGTTAAGATAGTTCTTCTTTCTTCAATGCTTAACTCCTTCAAGAGTTCTTTTTGAAATATAACCATCTTCTTGGCATTGAATAATTAGTAGTCCAAGCAAGAAATTGAACTTCCCATTATGCTCATCTTCAAGCTTACTTAGTATCAACTTAGAAAGACATCTTGCACAAATATTCATTAGTAGCACCAAAGATAATATCATCAACATAAATTTGCACAAGTAAACAATATTGCCCTTTTTCAAAACAAGAAGTGTAGTATCAACTTTACTTTTTTGTAAAATAATTTTGCAAAGATAGCTAAGTCTATCAAACTATATACGGGTACTTGAATCAACCGTACAAAGCCTTTTTATAACAATCATTTGGCCTAAAATTTTAAACTCCGACTTCTATATGAATAAAACCATTTAGAAAATTAACATCCATTTAGTAAAGCTTGAAATTTTCTTAAAACAAGAATGGGCAAGTAAAGTGCAAATAACTTCTAAAAGAGCTATGAGTGCAAATATTACATCAAAATCATTACCTTCTTATTGAAAATACCTTCGAGCTACTAACCTCGCCTTAGTTCGACCAATGTTGCCTTGGTCATCGAGTTTGTTTCGGAGTGCCCATTTTGCATTTATAATCGTTTGTGATGAAAGACATGGCATCAACTTCCAAGTATCATTTCCTTTTTAGCTCCTCTTGCAATTAAAAACCAATCTTCATCTTGAAGCATCAATTGAGGAATTTGTCTTCTTCATCACTATTGGGCATCCAAATGATCTAAGGTGTTCATAATAGAACATTTACATCCAAATATTTGGAGTATTTTCTTTTCTACACAACTCAACAAACTCATTAGAGGCATTTCTTATATAAGCAAGAAAAATAGCCCAAGTGTAATAACATGCCTCAATTGTCAACAACAAAATATCTTGCAAAAAGAGCATAGTAGTAAGAGACACTATATATATAGACCATGAAGCAAGAAACGCATACTTGGCATTTAGAATATCATCAAGAATCTAATAAATCATGCAAGTTCAAATAAGCTTAAGAAAGCTATAAAAGGTCTCTTTTGAAATTTGAAAATCCGATAGCATATAGTTGAGACCTTATTTAAAAGAAGTATTTGAACAAGAGTTGACAAAGCAAATATGTGCAATCAAATATCGAATAGTACCTTTCAAAAGAAATCTAAAAATCCTCTTAATGGCACTTGTATGAAATCTTGTAATATGAAAAAAAATATATATATATATATATATATAAATAGATTAATTTGTAGTGGAGCACTAATTAGACAATAACCTAACACATAACAAAAATGAGTGGATGAAAATTTTAGCCAACCACCCATTAATCCAAGTGCCCTAATCATGTATAAAAAAATACATTTCCATTAGATCTTGTGTGCCTATAAATAGGAGGTATGTTGTTAGCATTTTTATCAAAGAAAAATTCCTAAGAGCTACATAGTTAAATACGCAAATTTGAGAGAATTTTATAAAATTGTGAGTAAAGTTTGAGTGTGTTTTCTAAAATTGTATTTTGATAAGATTATATTTTAGTGAGCATATATAGAAAACGAAGGGGTCAAAGATTAAGAGTTTTATTGTTCACTTTTCTACATCGAATATCTGCGAATATTAAGGTAGGGAATTCTATATTATTTGTCTTTATTTAATGTTTCATAATTGTATTTTATTAATTGCAATATATGTCAAGAGAAAGTAAATTCATATAAGCTAGGGGCGGAAAAGTGGTCAGGGATCAAGCGTATCTTGGGATGAACCCGCAATGCTATATGCGAAGAATCGCGATCGAGAGAAAAAGAGGAAATTAATGAATTTATTGTTGTAATTATGTGAATGCTTTTCATGTTATATTAAATATTGAGATATATCCCCTCTTGAAATGGAGATGAAGCTCACCCTATTATTATTATGACTTTCGAGGTTGAGGAATCCTTTCAAGATATGATGATGTGGATGGTGAAATAAATTATGCTATATTTAAATTTTAAATAATTGCGATCGGACTAAATTTTTGGATTTATGTCTTTAATTTTTTTTTCCGATTTATGCTTGGAATAATTGTTGGATATTTAATTTGGAAGATGTAATATTATTATTATTATTATTATTATTATATTTATTATTATTATTATTACTATTATTATTATTATTATTACCATCATTATATTGTTTTTAAGAATTAAAATTCTAAATCAACCTTTTTATAATTATTGGGATCACTTTAATTTATAAAATTTAGGTTTTCTTAATAATATTTTTTTTTGAGTACTTTAATTTAATAAAATTGGGTCATTACAAGTGGTATCAGAGCAGGTCTATGTTCCTGAAGGCTTGTAAAAAAAAAAAAAAAATTGAAAAAATTAAAATGTACAGTTTTTGCTTTAAAAAAAATATAATAAAAGTCAAACTTTGTATAAGATAAAATAGTATAATAACATCCACCTCCATCATATCTTGTCGGTCTCCTCAAGGTATGAGAATTTTTAATGCAAGTTACATTATACAATTGCACCAGTATGCTCATTTATGTCATGATGTATTCCATGTTATTTTATTCTGCTTAAACATAATACCAATTTATATGTTAAATGAATAAAAATCTTGTATTTCTTTTATAAAAAAATATATATGTAAAAATAGACTTATGGTTGAAAATGCACATATATATAGATGGCAGGAACTCGCACTCGTCACACTGCAAGAAAGAATAATAATAATAATAACTGGGGTCCGAACCATCCCATTAACCGACTCAATCATTATTTCAACTATCAAATTGAGGAGGGAGATAGTATTGGAGAATATATAGTTAAAATTCACCAGTTGTGGTACAATGTGAGGAATGTCATTGGCGCTCCAAACGAACGCGCTGCCTCCCGTAGAGTGATTGATAGCTTACCCTCGTTTTGGAACGTCAAGGCCGAAAAGCTTTATGCCTCATTATTGGAGTATGACGGGCATGAAGATCGACCCAAAATCAACTACGGGACATTTCTTGCCAAGGTTATATTATAAATGGATTGAGTTTTTGAACAATGAGGCTATGGCGGAAGATGAGGAACAGGAAGGAAACCTGGAAGAAGACCCAGAAGAAGATCCAGAAGAAGATCCGGAAGAAGATCCGGAGGAAGATGAAGACATGGATCAGTAGAAATGGATGGGTCTATGTATTTCAATAATTGATAAATAAATCCTTATCATATATAAAACTTAGTTATCCTTTAATTGATATTAATTTAATCGACCATTATGTTATGATATTTAGATTTTAAGTTAGATATTTCATGCAAAATCCATTAATAACTTGGGATAATAATAATAATAAATACATTATGTATGACCTTAGGAATATGGCTCCCCGTCGTGGAAATCAAGTCAACGGTGAGAACTCCACTAACACCGAAATCAAACCACCGCACTCTTCTTTGGAGATATAATTTTTGAGTTCCTCGGAGGTGTGCGAGAACAACGGAAACAACAACAACAACGCACGAGTCGTAGAACAATTTCGCCACTATCGTCCACCCACATTCAATGGACGTGATGGCGAAACAACAAGTGATAGAAGAATGGTTTCGATCGCTAGAGAGAATTTTTCGACTTATTGGTTGCCTGAGATGAATGAGAGTCGTATGTGTTGCCTTCCAACTCACCAAGATGCCGATCATTGGTGGGAAGGATATTGGAGGACTAAGGCGAAGAAGAGCGGAATGCTTTAACATGGAATGAGTTCAAAGTGATTGTAATGGAAAAGTTTTTCCGCAATCATATCGGGACAAAAAGGAGACAGAATTCCTTAATTTTAAACAAAGAAACTTGGTATCACTGAGTGATGAGACGAGTTCAATTAACTAAGTCGGTTTGCTCCACACCTAGTGGATCTTTGATTTGAAAAAGGCTCGAGGTTCAGAAGGGGACTTCGAGCACAATTATCAGGAATATTATCTGCTCAAGGAGATTTGGAGTACTCGGTGATGGTGAGAAGGGCTCATGAGGTGGAGGCAAGTTTTGTTGGGGACGAAGAGGAGCTCAAGTTGGTTGTTTTACGAGAAAAGAAAATGGGGACGGGGCAAAACATAATAAAAATGAAAATCAAAATAAACAGAGATAAAGGCGATGGAAATGCACGCCCAACTATGCAAGCAGACAGCCAACTTGCCCAAAATGCAAGAAGAATCATTTTGGAGAATGTTTAGCTGGACAAGGAAAATGCTTCAAGTGTAAGAAGCCAGGACATGAAGTCTCTAATTGTCCTCTTTTAAAAGCTGAGCGGGAAAGAAAAGAACAAACATCCGGAGGTAGAGCTCGAATGTATGCTATGACTCGAAGAAGAAGGCGATCGAGAACCGGGTACAATGTCGGAGTATGCTAACCATCTCGGAATACCAGCTCTTGTACTTTTCGAAATTGGTGCCACACATTCGTTTTTATCGCCAAATTTCATGCTATATTAGGACATAAGAGTGCTAGAGTAAATGAACCCCTTGAAATTGGCTTGCCATCCGGAAATTCGATAACTCTTGACTCAAGTAAATAAGGATGTTGAAGTGAATATAGGGGAAAATATCTTAAAGCCGATCTATACATAATTAAGATGAAGGATTTTGATGTAATCTTAGGTATGAATTGGCTTAGTAGATATCGTGAGATATTAAGTGTCACGAGAAATAGATAATATTCAAACCTGCCAGGAAATGATGAGATAAAATTTTATGGGATTAAGTCTAAGGCCGTACCAGTGATATCAACAATGAAGGCAAGAAAGATGTTGAAAAAGAAAAATTGTCAAGGATATCTAGTGAGTTTAGTAGATACCTCGGCAGGTTGAAGTGACACCTGGTGACGTACCAATTGTACAAGAATTTTTGGATGTATTCCCAAAGGATTTGCCGGGAATTCCTCGGATCGTCAAAGTTGAATTTGGAATAGATTTGGTACAGGCGGCAAACACCTATATCTAAGGCACCTATAGGATGGCGCCAAAGGAGTTACAAGAGTTAAAGGCGCAGATACAAGAACTTTTGGATTTGGGATTTATTAGACCTAGTGTGTCACAAGTGGGGAGCACCGATTCATTTGTAAAGAAAAAGACGGGTCACTTAGAATGTGTATCGATTATAGAGAACTTAATCGACTCACAGTGAAGAACAAATACCCGTTACCAAGGATTGAAGATTTGTTCGATCAGTTGAGAGGTGCCAGCACTTTCTCTAAGATTGACTTGAGATCCGGATATCATCAGTTAAAAATTAAAGAGAGTGATATCCCGAAAACGGCATTTAGAACTCGATATGGACATTATGAGTTTGTAGTAATGCCATTTGGGTTAAGTAATGCACCAGCAGTATTCATGGATTTGATGAATAGAGTGTTTCATCTGTATCTAGACCAATTCGTCATAGTCTTTATAGATGATATACTTGTATATTCAAAGAATAGAGAACAACATCGAGCACTTAAGAATAGTGCTAGAAACGCTCGCAAGGAAAAGTTATATGCGAAATTCAAGAAATGCGAGTTTTGGATAGATCGAGTGGTGTTTCTTGGACATGTAATCACTTTGCTCAAGGAATTGAAGTGGACCGGTTAAAGTTGAAGCAATCAACGAATGGAGTGCACCTAAGAATGCGAATGAAGTTCGCGAGTTTTTCTAGGTTTGGCGGGAGGCTATTATCGAAGATTTATTGAAGGATTTTCAAAGATAGCTGCGCTTTATGACTCATTGACAAGAAAAGGGGAGAAGTTCAATGGAATGAGAAATGCCAAGAAAGCTTTCGGGAGTTGAAGCAAAGGCTAACTGCGCATCAAGATTAACAATTCGACCCCACTAAAGACTTTGTTATTTATAGTGATGCATCAAAATAAGGCAGGATGCGTACTAATGCAACATGGTAAAGTGGTTGCCTATGCCTCAAGACAACTAAAGCCACATGAGTTAAATTATCCTACTCATGACCTAGAGTTAGCTGCTGTAGTGCATGCATTAAAGATCTGGCGCCATTACCTATATGGAGGAAAATGTGAAATCTTTACCGACCACAAAAGCTTGAAATATTTGTTTACTCAGAAAGAGCTAAACATGAGGCAAAAGAAGGTGGTTGGAATTGGTGAATGACTATGATTGCACTATCGCCTATCATCCAGGGTAAAGCTAATGTTGTAGCCGATGCATTAAGTCGTAAAACAAAAGGAGAAATGTTAAGCTTGATATCACGAACAAGAACATCTTGTGAGAGAATTTGCCAGGATGAGAATTGAAGCAGTGGTACCACCAAAAAGTACAGAGATAGTACTAGCATCTTTGGTGGTGCAACCTACTTTGAGAGAGAAGATAAAAGAAGCTCAACCTCGAGATAAATTTTTGAGCAAAATGAAAGAAAAAGCTCGGGAAGGGAATGTAAAAGGATTTGTTATAACAAATGATGGTACCTTGACATATGAAGGGAGATTATGCGTTCCTAAAGAGGAAGGGCTTAGAAAAGAAATTCTTGAAGAAGCTCATTGTACACCGTACACAGCTCACCCTGGAGGCACAAAAATGTATCGAGATTTAAGAGAAGTATTTTGGTGGCGAAGTATGAAAAGAGATATTGGAACTTTTGTGGAAAAATGTTTGACTTGTCAACAAGTCAAAGCCGAACACCAAAGACCATCTGGTTTGCTCAAACCACTTAACATCCCAGAATGGAAATGGGAACACATAACTATGGATTTTGTGGTAGGGCTTCCATCATCAGTTAAGGGTAACAAGGCTGTTTGGGTTGTAGTAGATCGGTTAACAAAGTCAGCTCATTTCTTACCTGTTAAGATGACGTTCAGTATGGAGCGATATGCACAAATTTATATTGAAGAGATAGTGAGACTTCATGGAGTTCCTGTGTCAATTGTTTCAGACAGAGATACACGTTTTACTTCTAAGTTTTGGAAAAGTCTACAAAGTGCTTTGGGAACAAAGCTAAACTTTAGTACGCTTATCACCCATAAAAGATGGACAATGCGAAAGGACATACAAATATTGGAAGATATGTTGAGAGCGTGTGTGCTCGACTTAGGAAGTAATTGGGAAACATTATTACCATTGGTAGAATTCGCTTATAACAACAGTTATCAAACGACTATCGGGATGGCTCCATACGAGGCATTGTACGGAAGAAAATGTAGATCACCATTATATTGGAGCGAAGTTGGTGAAAGAAAAATTTTGGGACCTGAATTAATTATGCAAATGTTGAGAAGATAGCCATGATACAAGATCGAATCAAGATGGCTCAAGATAGACAAAAGTCATATCTTTGATAGACGGAGAAAACATATACTGATTTGATGAAGGAGAAAAAGTATTTAAAGTAGCTCTATTAAAGGTGTTATTCGATTTGGCGAAAAGGAAAGTTGAAACCGAGATATATCGGACCATTTGAAATCCTTACACGAGTTGGAGATTTAGCTTATCCCTAGCATTACCACCGAAGTCATCAAGTGTGCACAATGTTTTTCACGTCTCTATGCTAAGAAAGTACGTTTACGATCCAAGTCACATCGTGAATTATAAAGATTTGATAATCAACAATGACTTAACTTACGAGGAGGCACCGGAAGCTGTTTTGGAACGCAAGATTCACCATTTGAGAAATAAAGATATTGCTCTGATCAAAGTACAATGGAGACGTCATGGCAGAAATGAAGCTACTTGGGAGCGTGAAGAGGAGATTCGTGTCAAGTACCCAAGCTTTCAATTCCAGGTAAGATATCGAATTTCGAGGACGAAATTTTATTTAAGGAGGGTAGAATGTAATAACAAAAAAATATATATATATATATATATATATATAAATAGATTAATTTGTAGTGGAGCACTAATTAGACAATAACCTAACACATAACAAAAATGAGTGGATGAAAATTTTAGCCAACCACCCATTAATCCAAGTGCCCTAATCATGTATAAAAAAAAATACATTTCCATTAGATCTTGTGTGCCTATAAATAGGAGGTATGTTGTTAGCATTTTTATCAAAGAAAAATTCCTAAGAGCTACATAGTTAAATACTGCAAATTTGAGAGAATTTTATAAAATTGTGAGTAAAGTTTGAGTGTGTTTTCTAAAATTGTATTTTGATAAGATTATATTTTAGTGAGCATATATAGAAAACGAAGGGGTCGAAGATTAAGAGTTTTATTGTTCACTTTTCTACATCGAATATCTGCGAATATTAAGGTAGGGATTTCTATATTATTTGTCTTTATTTAATGTTTCATAATTGTATTTTATTAATTGCAATATATGTCAAGAGAAAGTAAATTCATATAAGCTAGGGGGCAGGAAAAGGGTCAGGGATCAAACGTATCTTCGGGATGAACCCGCAATGCTATATATGCGAAGAATCGAGGAGGAAAAAGAGGAAATTAATGAATTTATTGTTGTAATTATGTGAATGCTTTTCATGTTATATTAAATATTGACAGATATATCCCTCTTGAAAGCGAGATGAAGCTCACCCTATTATTATTATGACTTTCAGGTTGAGGAATCCGTCTGAAGATATGATGATGTGGATGGTGAAATAAATTATGCTATATTTAAATTTTAAATAATTGCGATCGGACTAAATTTTTGGATTTATGTCTTTAATTTTTTTTTCCGATTTATGCTTGGAATAATTGTTGGATATTTAATTTGGAAGATGTAATATTATTATTATTATTATTATTATTATTATTATTATATTTATTATTATTATTATTACTATTATTATTATTATTATTATTATTATTACCATCATTATATTGTTTTTAAGAATTAAAATTCTAAATCAACCTTTTATAATTATTGGGATCACTTTAATTTATAAAATTTAGGTTTTCTTAATAATATTTTTTTTTTGAGTACTTTAATTTAATAAAATTGGGTCATTACAAATACTATGAAAAACAAGCACATAGGCACATGGCAATACATATATCGAGTCTATAAGAGTAAGAATAACACAAGTAAACGTGCCTCGATAATTTATGCCTTTCTAAATAATGACATAAATGGCCATTTGTGAAAATATGTAAATCCTTCACAATTCTTAAAACAAATCTAGCACAAATCATAATGATAAAAGTGTAGGCTAAGAGATATCACAAGTAATCTCATGCCATAAAAATCCATGTGAGATGATAACACACTATAGTCTAAAAAATGCACAAGAGTTTTAAAAACATCATATAAGGTCTTCTTTTTCAAAAATATTTTAAAAGCACAAATATATATTGAAGACCTTAATAAAAATAAATAAATACTTGAAAACTCATTTTGCAATTAAGACACAAATAAAAGCATGCATAATAACAAAATAAAATGCATATTTAACTAGGGAGATACGGGTTACCAATTACGCCATTTCAATGGGTTGTGCCGTTCCCATTGTTGATGATATCTTCCTCTTGAGAAGTCACTTTGTTGATGATGACTTCTTTGATTACTTCATTTCAAGGTTAGTTGCCTTCCCATTGTTGAAAGTCTCTTCTTCTTTGAAAATCATCTTGTTGATGATGTCTTTGCCATTTCCAAGGATTGTATTCTTCCCATTTTTGATTATATCCTCTTCTTGGAAATTGGCTTTGTCGAAAATAGTTTCTCCTTCTTTGATCAAATGAAACGGTCATTTGATGTCTTCTTGGCGGTATAAATTTTCTTCGATCATTATTTCGCCGGGTACCTAATATGACATTGTTTTGTGGTACCCTCATGTGTTTGGGTCCTTTGGGATTAGTCTTGAGACTTTTAGGTCTCCAACAATAATTAGAGCTATTTCTAGCCCGACAAGTATTTACCGTATGACCCTTTTTACCGCAATAAAAGCATGTAATAATTCTAGGAGCATAATGACCAACGTGCTTAGAGACTTGATTCCTTTTCATGTGATTGACACCTTTAGGCTTATGATCAAGTTCTAGTTTCGAATTATCACAACAATCAACAATATTGGTCATTCTATCGGCACTCAAGTTGGATTTAGATAAATCATTTTTCAAGCAATTTATATCCTCAACAAGAGTACTATTTTCTTTCTCAAGGTTTCTAACCTTGTCAAGAGTGGTGGTGTGAGCACATGATAGTGATTCATAGGAAGTAAATAAACTATCCTTATCATTTTTAAAACAATGAATTCATTTTACAAATATTTGTATTTAACAAGTAAGTTTTGGAATTCATCTTGTAGTTCATCAAAATCATTTTGCAAATCACTATAATCATTATCATAGGAAGTAGAAGGTTTAGAACTTACCTCGTTTTTTCTTCGATGCCTATGAGGCATTGTTCAACTTCTTCATCATGGGAGGTTGTAGAAGGCTCATCCCATGTTGTTGGATTTGATGTTGTATCCATTTGTGAAGTAGATGCTTTTGAGTTGCTCCTTTCATTTGCATACACTTCATAGATGGCTTCTAATTTTGCCATACTTCATGTGCCGATCGAATACCTACAACATGATCAAATTCCAAAGTAGTAAGTGAACAATACAAAATACTAAGAACTTTACCATTTAAGGAGATGATTCTCTTCTCTTCATCATTGAGCTCTTTGAAGCCTTTAGAGGTGTGTGGTGTATTCTTCGTCGGAATGGATTCTCCGTTTATGACGGTGTTCCAAATGTCGAACCCGCAACCTTGTAAGTAGCATTCCATTCTTTCTTTCCAAAAATAAAATTTTTGGAATCAAATAGTGGTGGCTTGGTGGTGGAGGTGCTTAGGAAAGATGAGCTTCGTTCGTAGCCGACGATCGTTTCTCTTCACTCACGATGTGAAACGAGCTTGCCAAAGAGTTTGGCTCGATACCACTTGTAAGTCCAAGCGGCTACGATAATCTAGAGGGGGTGAATAGATTATCTTCATCTTTTCGATTTCGCCCTCTTTTTCGAACCAAATGCTCAAACACAATAATAAAGGTGTGGAATGTAAACAACACACGTCGATTTAAAAGAGTTCAACCCACCAGGGCCTAATCCTCTACCACCCTAAGTATATCCGGGATGGATTTCAAAAAAAAAATATTTTATTAATTTACCACAAATTAATACAACACCAACTTACAACAACACCTAGAAGAGTACCACACTCTTCTTCAACACCACTTTGAGATTACCACAATCTCACTTGAAGATTACCACAATCTCCAACGGCACCTTGTGAAGATTACCACAATCTTCAACCTTGAAGAATACCAAATTCTTCAACACCTCAACAAGAAGATTACCACAATCTTCTCACCTAACACCTAGATCACCCAGTGTGTTCTTACCACAAGAACACTCACAAGGATATCTTGTGTTGAATGATAACCCAAAATTCAAGATTACAACTCGATAATGAATAATACAATTGAGTGCAAGTATAATCAAGAATAGCACAGACCTCGAGGATGTGAAAGTGAATAGCTAGGCAAATTACAACAAGAAATAAGACAATGTAAGACAAGTGTATTCTTGAGTGTATCTTGTTGTGTTGTAGTTTTCTCTCATATTGTTGTGCTTCAAATCTTCCTCTATTTATAGGAGATGATTGATACTTGATAGGCTCCTCTTGGAATCGATTTCTACAAAAAAATTGCAATTAAAATCAAGATTATAGTTGTTAGAAATCAATTCCACAATTTAAGGAAAAGTATTTTTCTTTGCACAAGTTAGAATTTTTTCTTTGTTCAAGCATAGGCACCCGTGCACGTAAATAGAAGTTTGAAACATATAGCGGCAAATTAACACAGGCGGCCGGTCGAAGTGCACCTCGACCGAGTCGAGCCTATGTGCAACCGGTTGCAGACCGACCAATTTTGAGAGTTCAAGATGCGTTGTTTTTCAAATGTGTTCCCAGTACAGTCGCTCTCTTTGGTCGGCCGACGACCTCTCTCAATGACAAGTTGTCCGATTTTTGTCGAAAATAAACCTCAAGAAATACTCAGAAAAATTCGTAAAAACATTTTAAACCGATCGGGAGTATTTAGGACAACATTAGAAATATAGTTTTGATGAAATAACACATTAATACAAGAAGTGTTGTCAATATAAATTCCAATAAATACTCCGAAAAATTCGTAAAAACATTTTAGACCAATCGGGAGTATTAGGAAAACATTTAGAAACATAGTTTCAATGAAAGAAACCATTGACATAAAAACATTAAAAGTGTTTGTCTAATATTATCAAAAATAAAACTTGATGAAATACTCAGGAAAATATTAAAACCATTTTAAATCATTTAGGAGTATTTGGACAACCTTTAAAACCATTGTTTTGGTATAAAAACAAAATCATCAAAATCATGATAAAACCATTTATCAAACAATCATGGGCGTAGCCAGGATTTCCGGCTTGATCTTGCGGTCATAAATTTTTCATTTTGGCGGGGACGAATGTCGGGTCGATATTTGAAAAAAATTAGAAAAAAAGGCAAATATGAAAGTCGTATCTTGAACAATTCTTTGCGGGTTTTCATAATCTTCAATTATGGTTTCTTTTGAATGAACTTTTTGGATAAGTGACTTCTCCAATAATATATTCTAAATTAATCATCAAACATCTATTATTATTATGGAATTGATTTATATACATAAATTCATTTGAAAAATACTCAAAAACGCATTATTATGTTTGGAACATATATCTTTGTATATAACAATCAAGACAATTATTTATCCAAATACCTTAACTAAACTAGGTAATTCTTAATATTTTGAGCCAATACAATAAAATTTATTAACTTTTTAAATTTAACTCAATTTTTTACATGAATTAGACCTTCGGTTGAATTTCGATGCGGCCCAACTCAAATTTAACGGGGTTACTCAGAAATCGAGTGCGGTCCATTGACCGCACTCTTCTTAGCCTAGCCTAGCTTCGCCCATGACCCCCATGACCGTTTATATGGTCTAGACCCGCCCGTCGGATGGGCTTGAAGTGGGGGTGGGTTTTGACCCGCGCCGTTGTCATCCCTAAGTTTAGGGACGAAATGAAACATCAATGTGGTTTTTACAATTTTAAAATTTATCAGATTTGTTTTGCAAATACCCCAAACTTCATGGAGCATGGATCCTCTCCATTTTTAGGGTGTAAATTTCTTGTGTATTTGGAGAGAGAAAGACACATGTGCATCTATATATACACATGTGCACTGTACATACACTGTACATACACATACATATATATAAGTATATGTATAGATACACATGTGTTTTTTCTCTCCAAATTCACAAGAAATTTACACATCCTAAATGGAAGGGATTCATTTCCAAACTTCATGGGGTTAAATGTAATTATAATCAATTGTATCCGTTTTAACCGTTATATTTCTTCGGGAAACAGGAAAAAAAAAAAATGAATACAGTACAAATATCCACTTCTTTAATATTCGCAAAAAGCTGAATTGAGTTTTATAATAGTAGTAATAATTATATATTTGAAAATGGTCACTTTGCAAAGAACGAAGCACAAGTGATAATTCATTACTCATTCCTCAGTCAATTGCCATGCTCGAATTAAAGCACTCATTTCAAAGCAACAAAACTGAAAAGACCTTAACCTAAGTGCTTTTCCCTTAGCACTTTGACCTATACTAGCTTTTACCACTTTATAAAAATATACTTACAATAATTATATATCTATCTCCTACCTAAACCTTAGTACTCTGTTTGGCTTCCCCAGAAAATGATGATGAAGAAGAAACCCTAGAAGCTTTTGGCATCATAATCGACTTCTCATAGGATGGATCACTCACCGAACGGCATAAGATTGAAGATGATTCCACATCTGTAAAGTTTTAAAAATTTAATTAGTTTATGGGAATAATTACAAACACACCCCTCAGGTTCCGGCTAATTACATAAAAATCAAGAAGTTTTTGAGTCAAAAAAAAAAGAAGTTTTTGAAAATTATAAAAACTTTCTCTAAGGTTTGTTCCGTCTTACATTTTCCCACTATCATAAGCAAAAAAAAAAACATATCAATACCTCTCCTGAATTTTATAGAAATAATACAATTAACCCCATAAATTTCAGAAAAAATCAAACCACAAGGGTTTCTTTTGTAATTTTAAAAAACTTCTGGATTTTTTCGTAATTAGTCTCAATGGTTTTTATGAAATTATGATCCCTTAATTATGAATTAATCAAATAATTCAAGAAAAATTAATTACCTCCAAAGGTTTGTTTTCTCTACATTTTTAGTATTCATAAGCAAAAAGCATATCAAAACCTCTCCTGAATTTTATAGAAATATTACAATTACCCCTTAAATTTCAGAAAATATCAAACCACAAGGATTTTTTTGTAATTTTAAAAAACTTCTGCATTTCAAGGGTTTTTATGAAATTATCCCTTAATTAATGAATTAATCAAATAATTCAAGAAAAATTAATTACCTCTAGAGGCGTTGAATGATTTCTTGCAATGCAGAATGGCGCCTTGAATCCCATCCTGCACCTGCAACAGCGAGTCGTCACGGCGGTTCGACGCCGTCTTTCCGGGAGGCGCCGCCGCCACGGCGGCGGACGCCGACCGGCTTTTTCCCAAGTGCTTTCGCACAACTTTCAGCCCTGCCTGCAGATTACTATTATTCCCCTGCTTCGTTTGAGTCTTCACATTGCTACCTTCCCCGACTTTATCCGCCGCACACGGCGGCGCGGCGCGGCCGCACACCCCTTGGAACCTCCGCCGCCGCTCAAGTGGCCGGAAAACTTCAGCTTCTCAACGTAACGCTTAGAGACACGAATGTAAAAAGGTTTGACCATTTTCAAGTACTTTTGCACCACTTCTTTGGAGAACTTTCTCTCCTCCTCCTCCGCCGCCGCCTCCGTGTCGGAATCTTCAACAATATTAGGTTTTAGCCCTTTGCCATTGCTAGTTTCTCTTGTAAATAGAGATACAAGAGGGACTTCCTCAACTTTAAATTTCACAGCCAAAAACTTATTACCACCCATTTTCCCCTGACTCTCTTTCTCATCTTTTTCAGAATTTTCAGGCTTTTCAAGATTTTCGCCATTACTGGATTTCGATTTCTTGAGCTTAAGCAAAAGTACACGAAACTTGGTCGCTGATTTCACTAAAAAAAAAACGGCAATTTTGAGTTCTCTTCATTAGAACCGTTTAATAAAATGCTTGACGGTTCTATTGAGACCAAATTTCCTTTGAAAAAAGCTCGTCTGAAGGAGAAAGCGTTACACTCTGTTCCGTACAGTCATTGCTTGTGACAGCAAGTTTTAGTTCATCTTCTTCTTCTTCATCATCGTCCTCATTTTCGTGCTCTGAAATTTCTTGGGCGTCGGACACACTTTCAGTTTCGTTTTCAATTTCTGTTTCGTGGGGGCATTTTGGTCATTTTTTGCTGGTGGTTCTTCGTCCGCGTCGTCGGGAAGGGTGAATTCAGGTCAAAGTATGGCCCGTCTTCGCCGTCGGAGGAGTCAGGGCTGACAGCGGCGGTGACGATGGTTTTAGTGGTGGCGCGTGCATTGGCGGTGGAGTCGACGGTGGTGGTGGAACCGCCGCCGCCGCCACTGGAACGCCAATACTTGAGTAAACTGAAGCCTTCCATGGTTGGTAGAGCCAGTATAGTAAAAATGAGGATTGAGAGAGAGAGAGAGAGAGAGAGAGAGAGAGAGATGGCGTGTAATGGAGGGAGGCGACAATGCAGAAAAAGATGGTGGCGGGGTGGTTGGCAGTAAATAGTAAAAGTTACGGGGTGAGTTTGGCAAAATCTACGAATGCTTTTAAAAAAAGATGACTTTCACTTCACATTAATAAATTTGTTATAATTTAAGTTTTATAAACATTATACTAATTCATTCGAGGGTTATCCAATAATCATCGGCCAGCTCGTCAATATAAGATAACTATTGGCTTCTTTGAAAGGTCACATGTTTGAACTCCAGGGATTTAGTGGTAGTGTAGGAGAGACTAAAACTCGATAACATTTATGCTACATAGTGGGGTCCAATATAGAGCAAAACCATAGTATATTTCCCCCGATTTTTTTTTTTTGTCGACCCAAACCCCACACTTACTTCGGAGGATTGGACATCCTGTTGGAATTGGTCTTTGAGAAATTGGGTGTTGACCGATTTTGACCAATTAATTAAGTGGTTTCCATTTGTGAAAAATGGAATTAAATTATTTGTATAAATTCTACTAAGAGAGTAGATGAGAATAACATTTGGAATTTCTCAAACCGATTAGGGTGAATGAGAAATTAATGCTGAAGTTAGCCACTTAATACAAATAAATGGTATGGAAAATAAAAAATGTGGGGTATGAGAGATGTTCCATCCCACATAGGAAAAATGAGGCAAAGTTGCACACTTTATTTATCCCAAGTTGGACAAATGGGTTTGGCCTGGGGGCACCCAAGTTTTTAAAGGGAGAAGACCTACATCTTGTGGGTTTGGTTCAAAGACACGCGCGCGCTGCCGCCGCGCCGCCGGCCAGGTCGGGTCGTGGGCTTGGGCTCGGGCCGGCCGGTCCGGTCGAGGGTGGCGAGCTTGGGCTTCAAGGCCCTTATTCTTTTGGACCAAAAACCTTTAAAAACAATTTTAATGTTTGGTCGTCTTTACTGCCGAGAAGTCTGCGCTTTACACGCACGCAGGCGGCGCATGCCCGTCGTGCCTGGGTCGTCTTTGGTCTGGGTAAAGTGTTGCGTCTGCACGCACGGTTAACATAAAATCGAGCATTGCATTTTACATATTGCCCATTTTCTTCCTTGAAAGCTTGAAACTTGTTAAACATTCTATTGTTCGTTGTTGTTCGATTTTGTCTGGCCGCTTAACCTAGAATCGTAAAGTCGATGTATCTTAGAGGCAAGCATCGGGAACCGTAAGCACTAGTATACGGGGCATTTTCGTCTTGCGGAGACCGATTCCAAATCAGGCCTCGACTTAAACCATATATCCGGTCATTTTTTCTTCAAACAGAAACCTTCCACCGATAATTTTAACAAACAACCGCAAAGAAAACGAAGGTTTTGTTTCATTAAAGACGATGGCTTCAGGATCGTTCACTCGGGCCAAGATTGTTGCTCCGCCATGGCGAAACCGAAGTTCTCCCGTGCCGACTTCAAGAGATGGCAATAGAAGATCTTTGTTTTTACGTGACGACCTTGGGACTATCTCGTTTCGTGAAGGAGGAATCCCCTGCCGTTGGTGATGAAGAATCCGACAATGAACGGAGAATCGTTGTGGATGCTTGGCATAACAGATGATTTCCTTTGTCGAAATCATATTTTGAACGGACTAGACGATACCTTGTACAACGCCTATAGTTCGTTCAAAACGCCCAAAGAGTTGTGGGACTCTTTGGAGAAGAAATATAAATGAAGATGCGGTGCAAAGAAATTTGTAGTCGGTAAATTTCGGATTATAAGATGGTTGACACCAAGGCGGTGATTAGCCAAGTGCAAGAAATTGAGATCATACTTCACGACTTAGTATTCGAAGGGATAATCGAACGACGAGTCTTTCCAAGTGGGTCTGCGATTATCGAAAAATTGTCGCTTCGTGGAAAGATTTTAAGAACTACCTTAAGCACAAGCGGAAGGAAATGGGGATTGAGGATTTGATAGTTCGACTTTGGATTGAGGAAGACAATCGGGATTTGAATGGAAATCGGCAAATGTGGGGGTATGATCATACTTTGTGGAACACCGAGTGGAGTTTATGTTGCATTTTTAAATGTAATAAAAAGAGGTGTTGCCAAAAGTGTTGTAAACACAGAAACCACATTTGCATGAGGAGTTGTCGAAAGTGTTGTAACACTAAAGGACACCATAACAAGTTGAATCTGAAGTCTTACTAAAGATGTGATAACATCAAAGGTTACACACCTTGTAAAAGATGGAGTTGTTGGAACTAAGGTCCGAAATTTGGTAGAACGAGATTCTAAGCGGATTGTCGGACAATGTTCTAACAAAATGGCCGAGAGCCATGAAAGGTCCGGATGACTTTGTGTTAAACAAAGAAGATCTTGAAGTTGAAAGGGGAGCTTGACTTTTAAGCAACCCACATAAAGGGTGCCTTGGAAAAAGCGAGAAGCACCAAGGAAATAAGTTCAAGCATTTATGATATAAGTGATGAATACGATCACTAAAATCATGAAATGTTGTATTTATTAAAGGTATTCTTTCTTGGATAGGAAAGAGGTAAGTCTAGACATTTTTGTCATAGACACAATACCAATAAACAGTTGATTTCGAATGGGGTTATTTCGGTTGACTACGTGAAGTCAAAGGAAAACCTTGCGGATCCGCTTACGAAAGGCATAAATCGAGATCAACTGTATAAACTGTTAAGGGGAATGGGTTTAAAATCCACAACTTAAAGAATGTTCATAGCGGTAACTTGACCAACCTTGTGAATTGGAGATCCCAGACCTTGGTTCAATGGGACAACTAAGTTATGAATGTTCGCCTAAACACTTGGAAATTGTGTTAGCTCATTCTCGATACATCCAAGTGTATTTAAACCTCGTTGAATGTGGTGAGGTTAAGTTTAAGACTTTTAATGATTCCTATAAGAAAGGTGGAGTATTGCGGGATACTCTTCAATAGGAGATCACCTATATAAGTGAGAAGTAATGGCCGCTTCAAATGAAACACTTATGAATTTAAGATATGGTCGAGGGCCAAAATGGACACAACGTGAGAACAACAAGTGTTAGAGTTGTTATTGTGTAAAATCTTGTTGTCTTGGTTTACACAAACGGCTGAATAGTTCAAGACATCGCGTCACTAAGCTAGCCCAAGAACTGATAGTATTTTACTAAGGAAGGTTCAAACCCACAAGCTACCTATCCCGATGCAATAACGATTTGCCGAGACTTTCAAGCGAATCTGCATACACGCATGCATTAATTGTTAGTCCAAGTGGCTACGATAATCTAGAGGGGAGGTGAATAGATTATGCCGATTTTTCGCAAATCGCCCTCTTTTTCAAATGAACAAGTAATTGACAAGAATGTAAATGCGGAAATTAACCAACACTCGATGATTTAAAGTAGTTCAACCCACCTAGGGCCTAATCTACTACCACCCCATTATCTCCGGGATGGATTTCAAAAAGAAAAAGATTTTATTAATTACCACAATTAATACAACACCTTGAGGATTACAACAATCCTCTTACAACACCTTCAAGGAGATTACCACAATCTTCCTTCAACACCTTTGAAGAGTACCACACTCTTCAAACACCTATCACCTAGATCACCCAAGTGTATTCTTACCACAAGAATACTCACAAGGATGTCTTGTGTTGAATGATGGACAAAATTCAAGATTACAACTCTATGAAACCAATACAAATATTGAGTGCAAGTGTAATCAAGAATCAAAAAGCCTAGACCTCAAAGATGTGCAAGTGAAAGTACTTAGGCTATTACAACAAGAATGTAAAAATGAAAGCTTGAAGCAATTTTGATTTCTTGTTGTGTATTTTGCTTGTGTGTATTGTGTCTTGTGTCTTCAATTCATCCTCTATTTATAGGAAGTCTTCACCAACATAGGCTCCCAACATAGGCTCCTTGTTCTTCACTTTTGTCTACAAAAAGAGGATCACAAGATGTAGAAATATTGTACAAAAATAAAAAGTAAATCTTCTTTGTCAAACATTTCAAATAAAGATAACTTTTTTGTCACAAAATAGCATAGAGGCGTAGGTTGTCTGTTGAAGATTTCGACCATTTGAAAAAAATAGTGCGATCCAGGTAGGGGTTGCGGGGGTGCGACGGTCGGAGGGGGGTCGACCGGTCGTCGCACCTGTCGGCCCTCCCCGACCGGTCCCCGCTCCATTTTTCAAGTCGGTATGTTCATTTCGTGTTTTCTTTCCTTGGTGTACCGATCGACGCTTTGGGCACGGCCGACCTCCAAATTGAAATGTTGTCCGATTTTTTCAAAAATAAACTTCAAGAAATACTCCAAAAAATTAGTAAAAATATTTTAAGTCATTTGGGAGTATTTGGACAACATCTATAAACATGGTTTTGGTGTAAAAACCAATTTAAACAAAACCATCAAAAGTGTTGTCCATTTTTATCGAAAAATAAATTCTAAGAAATACTCCAAAAATTTGCAAAAACATTTTAAATCATTTAGGAGTATTTGGACAACATTTATTAACATTGTTTTGGTATAAAAACTCATTTAAACATAATCATCAAAATCTTGATAAAAACATTTATCTAACAAACTCCCCCTTTTTGATGATTACAAACCAAAACAATTTTAGGAAATTGATTTTAAAACAAAACAAATTTTCCGGTCTATAACATCAATCCATTATAAGCAAGATTCATCATAAGTACAAACATACAAGGATAGGTGCAAAGATTTTTCAAAATCATTTTTGCACAAGCTCCCCTATCAATATGCATATCAAGAACAAGTATACAAGCAACAACTAAAAGTTTAAAGCTTAGCTTTTACAACTTAAGCTTGAATACCATGAGCTTATAAGCTCCCCTGTCACAAAAGCATCATTAGTCAAGTATAAAAGTCCATAATACATCACATGGACCAAGTATAATCCATAGCTTTTGGCTTTTAAGAGCTTTAGCTAATAGCTTTTCTTGCGAGCTTATTTACGCTTCTTTGAGCTTATGAACGTTTTTCTTGTTTCTCCCCTTTGGAATCATAAAAAATAATGTTAGCACGATAAAAACATCATACAATTATATCAAAGTGCGCAATTTTATAGATTTATCGAGCATAATGAGCATTTAAGCTTAAATCCCGAATAAAAGGGAAAAAATTGCTCATTTGATTTGTAAAAGCTCATTTGATTGATAAAAAATGATCTCTATAAACTTATAAGACTTTTCAAATCAAGAGAATCATGTAGGTGATGAATTTTTCATTGAAACATTTTGTCAAACACGCGTGCGCAAGGCCAAATAAAACAAGAGAAATATAACGCCTTTGTGATAAGTTTAATCCAAAAATTTCATCACCAATTGCAATACAACAATATTCATACATCATAAATCATTATAAACATCATATTAATACAAGAATTTCAACAAGATATCAAGATACAAGCACATTCTCAAGGGTTCAACCCAATTGAGATTAAAAAGAGAAATTCTCACCATCTAATCGGTAAAGATGAACAATGATGATGATAATCGAGCCTCATGGAGTCCAAAATATAAAATGTATGCAATAAAACAAATTTGAAGTGAAATTTGTGTGAATTTGGCAAAAGGGACGAAAAATGGCCAAAATAAGTGAAAATGAAGAATCTTTGAAGACAGAGCGTTTTTAATCAATTTTAGGCTTAGGACGTCCGGTCGAGGTTGAGGGCGGCCGGTCGACGTTGAGGGCGGTTGCCCTCAACCCGTTTATCCCACTGTCTTGACATTTTGAAGAAATCCGAATTTTCAACCAAAAATCCAATTTTTGCCCCTAAGTTTTAAAAATATGCAAAATGCAAACGTAAGCCTCATTCAATATGCATTATGTCTAACCGAGCTCGTATGGATGCAAAAGTCTCGGAAGATAGCGGTTTTGTAAAAATGTCCGCTAATTGATCTTGAGATGGTACAAATGATATCTCAATTTTTCGTTTTGAAACACAATCCCTTAGAAAATGATGTCGAATCTCAATATGTTTAGTACGGTTATGATGAACCGGGTTTTGAGCAATGTTTATAGCGAATATATTATCACAAAAGATAGGAACACTTTCAAAAGAACATTTATAATCTGCTAAAGTTTTGTTTCATCCAAAGAAGTTGTGTACAACAAAATGCCGCGGAAATATATTCGGCCGCCGTTGAAAGTGAAACACAATTTTGTTTCTTTGAAAACCAAGAAACTAGGCAATCACCTAGAAATTGACATGATCCGGAAGTACTTTTCCAATCATCAATATTTCCCGCATAATCCGAATCACTATAACCTTTAAGAGAAAAAATTTCATTGTTTGGATAGAATAAACCATATTGAATAGTGCCTTTCAAATATCGAAAAATCCTTTTAACGGCACTCATATGAGATTCTTTGGGATTGCTTTGAAAACGAGCACATAGGCATACGACATGAAGAATATCCGGTCTACTTGCTTGCGTTAAATAAAGTAAACTACCAATCATACCTCTATATTTGGATTCATCAACCGACTTGCCTTTTTCATCTTTGTCAATCTTGACGCGTTTGTTGCCATTGGGGTAGAGCGGTTCTTCCTTCTTCAATGCCAAATTTCTTCAAAAGCTCCTTTATATATTTTGATTGAGAAATATAAATTCCTTCATGGCATTGCTTAATTTGAAGTCCAAGGAAGAAGTTGAGCTCCCCATCATGCTCATTTCAAATTCACCTTGTATTAACTTAGAAAATTTCTTGCACAAGGATTCATTAGTAGCACCAAAAATAATATCATCAACATAAATTTGTACTAATAAGCAATCTTGCCCTTTTTCAAAAACAAAGAGAGTAGTATCAACTTTACCTCTTGTAAAACCATTTTGCAAAAGAAAAGAGCTAAGTCTATCATACCATGCACGGGTACTTGTTTCAAACCATACAAGGCCTTTTTAAGTCTATAAACATCATTAGGCCTAGAAAAATTTTCAAACCCCGGAGGTTGTTTTACATAGACTTCTTCTTGAATAATACCATTTAAAAATGCGGATTTTACATCCATTTGGTAAAGCTTGAAATTTTTAAAACAAGAATAGGCAAGTAAAATACGAATAGCTTCTAAACGTCTTCTGGTGCAAATGTTTCATCATAATCAATACCTTCTTCTTGACAATAACCTTGAGCTACTAACCTTGCTTTGTTTTGAACAATATTGCCTTGGTCATCGAGCTTGTTCGAAATACCCATTTTGTACCAATAATGGTTTGAGATGGAGGACAAGGTACTAATTTCCATACATCATTTCTTTCAAATTGATTCAACTCCTCTTGCATTTCTAAAAACCAATCCTCATCTTCAATGGCTTCCTTAGCATTTTAGGCTCTTTTTGAGAAATAAGAGCTTTCGCAAATTTTCCTCGAGTCATTACTTTATCAAGGGGATCACCAATAAGAAGATCTTTTGGGTGATCTCCTTAAATTTCAATGCTACGAGAAGATTCAAGTATCACCTTTATCTTCTTGAGGAACATTTGAGCTTGTAGGTCCCAAGGGGTGTAAGTGTAAGGTTTAGAAGGGGGGTTGAATAAACCTTACCAAATTTTCGATTTAGTCCTTTTAAATCTCTGAGTTAATTCTACACACTGTGTCCTTGATGGACAATCGAATTAGTCACTCAAGAGAGTTAATCTCTCAATGAGACTCAAATTGAGCCGTTGATGGAGTAACTCATTTGTTAGCTCTGATTTAACTCATTTGTGGTTTTATTTTCATTTGGAAGACTTAACACCCTTAAGTTTGATTAAGCAAAATATTAGAGCTTGATTTAGTACTTGTAAATTATCAAATGGATAGCAAATTTATCAGAGATATAAGCGAGTTAAAAGTGCAGGAATTTAAATGCTAAAATGTAAATGACACAAAGAAAGTTTTTATAGAGGTTCGAAGATGGGGTAATTCTTCTACTCCTCTCTTCTCCAACTCCGGAGGAATCCACTAAGTAATGATCGGTTTACAAAGTGGTAGCAGTCCGGATACAAGTCTTGATCACAACAGCCGACTTGATCCTTTGGGACTCGGTCTGAGACGCCTTGATCACTTTGGCTTCTCTCAAACGACTCGGCTTCTTCACAGGCAGTTTGCCTTGCTACTACAAACTCACTTGCTCAAGCTCTTTGGATTTGATCACGAAGCCCTCCAAATGCTTAAGACTTAGTTCAACCTTGAACCTTTCTACAATCCTTCCCGGAATGTAGACCCCGTGTTTTCAAAGGTTTCCTTCTTCAAGCTGGTTGAAGTTCTCTTTCCTTCACGAGGTAAGTGTTGGATTGATGTACTTGAAATGTAGGCTTGAGGATTGAGATTGTTTTGATTTTTCTAATGTGCTTGTCTATCTCACGTATGTGTCATTCATGCATCCTTTTTTTTTCTCAAACAAACTCCTCGGCCTTTTATAGTGAACTTTCAAAAATTTGCCCGTTGAAGAGATAGGCTTATTTTTGAAAGTCACTTTGCGATCGTTGGCTTGCGATTCTTGGAATTCTTTGTTTCCTCGTATGAATTGTTGTTTCACCTTTTCGGAGTTCGACGACGGTGTAGTGCTTCCCATTGGTTCATTCCAATTGCACGCTTCGGGACTGAGCACTCGAGAAAGGTGGTATGGAGATATTACTTGTTTAAGTAAATCCTCGATTTACGGCAACGGTTCTTTTACGATTATCTCGACTTGACCGCATTTCCTTGCTTTCCCAGGTGACTTAGAGTCGCCTTCCAATCATGGATGACTCTTCCGTCACTTCAACTTGAGACTTGGCTTTTCTTGAGTTGACTTGTGATGCTCTACTGTTGCATCTCACCGCTTCTCCGAAGAGAGTTCTGTCTACTTTTCTTGCCATACTCAAATTGTCTCGCGGCGAGCCTTCCTTCAGTCTTGATTTGTCTTCTTGCATGTTGGGACGTATTGTCTTGACTCGACAGCCAGCTCTATTCATTACAATGCATTTTACAACAAAAATTGGGAGCCAACTTTCTATTCTAAGTTTTACATGGCATTCATCAAAATCTAAACAATAAAATTCCTAACAATTTCCCCCTTTTTGATGATGCCAAAACTTAAATCATACAAATATGCAAATAACAAAGATACATACGAGATAGTGTATTGACATAGAATGTATGCGCGAGAATCAATCTTTTTATTGATCATATCATTCTTGTACTTAACACAATTTGTTCACAAGGTGTATCGAGTATATAACTGTCTTCACAAAAAAATTTATAACTTTATTACTGAGAAGACTTACATTGTATGTATTAACATAATAAAATACATCAAGGGTTGGATAAAGAACACTTCATCTCCTTCATTTGTCTCCTTCTTTCATCTTGAAGATCTTCTTTCTCTTCTTCTCTTCTTCTCGCCACCGCTTTGCCTTTTTCTTCTCATATGCTTTCTGGCGGCTTCATCTTTTCTTAATCTTTCTGTCTCTCCCGCCATAGCTGAGTTTGTCTCTTGTTTTCTTCTTCCAATCTCTTTGCATACTCGGCGTTAGATTTAGCCACTCGCAAATTTGCCACTTGGTCAAGCCCAGTAGAGATCCCTCCTTTCTTTCCTGGATCTACGTATTCAATATTCTTGGGGAGAGGCTGGAGTCCAAGCTTCTTCCTCCACCGCCGCTTCTTCCTCTACCTGCGGGCGATATCTTGTCTTTGGGGTCTTCTTCTTCCGGTGAGTGACCAGCGGAGTGACCAGCAGAGGATCACGGTTGTCTCATTTGTCTGTCGGCCTTCTTCACACAATGTGAGACCCTTTTCCCAAGACAAGTCCCAAGCTTGAGCCATGGACATATTTGCAAAATATCCTTGATTCGAGCGTTTTGAATTCAGTCAATCGATCGTGGCTCGTCCCGACATCTCGAAATGGCATACGTGTCTCGCCCCTTTGGAATGCCTCCATGTTCTTTCAAGATGTTCATCACCCTGGCATCCATTCTTCCTTCCACTTCCTTCATCCCCTGCTTCAATTGCTTTTCTCTTCTCGGCCATAGATACAAGCTGAGTCTTGGAGTGGCAGAGTCACGGGAGTTTTTGCTTATAATGTCACCGTGGAGGACCTGTTGGGGGTTTGTGCAATCATCAATGTTACATCTGCCGATCCTTCCCCTCAACAAGTTTTCCTTTCTTCTGTTTCAAGACTTCCTCGGTGATTTTCCTTTCTCATTTGGTCCCTTCTCTTTGCTCCTTTCTTTTCGCCTTGATTTTGTCGCTTTAAGGTATTCCTCTTCCCCTTTTGGCATCATCAAAGGATAGAGGAACCCTGGGAACATCTTGGCAAGCATGAAGTCGAGTCTTCGATGGTGGAATTCGCTTCAAGTCTGCTGCGTTGTATGCGGACGAATTGATCGAAGTAGCGTTGGATTCTCATTAAATCGCTTCATCTCGGCCATGAGAAGGTGAATTTTTCGCCACGTATTCTTCCAAACGCTGTATATCATTTGCATTTCGCTCACGCAGCAGCTTGATCTCGGCGGTGTGAGCTTCATGCATATGCTCAATGTGTTCCTAAACCGTTTCGTTTCGATCAACATTCTCGGCTCTCCACACCGACTTGTTGAACAAGGTTCAAGTATCTCACTGTTCCACACGCATTGATTCTTCTTTGTTGCCACCATTCCCTTATTCGACGGTTATGCCTCTTAAGTCGGTATGTAGGGTGGCATCTCTGTTGTCCAATCGCATGTCCAAAGAGGCTCGATGCCTCTCCATCTTTTCAACTTCAAAGAAAGAGTGCCTTGAACACTTCTCGAACTTTGGTGATTCGTGCATTGCGGTGATGGCCATACAAACATCAAAATCAAAATCGGTTGGAACAATGGTGCCGAGTGGAAAACAGGGGCTGAGTGCGTGATAGCGTGCTTGCTCATTTTCGACTCATCATGGAGTTCGTATCTCCGGTGAGAAAGGGAAAGATTCTACAAAAGATTCATCACCGCCGTGGGATCTGTTCGATGATGAGCGGTGCGCGTGAAGTTCTTTTGGGAATCGATCCATTGTAGCTTGAGGAGCCGGAGCGGTGGTTTCGGTTCATTTGGGTTTGGTTGTGAAATAGACCGAACTTCTTTGAGCCTCGGTGCCTTAACACCGTTGGTCTCGGTGATTTTTCCTTTTCGATGGAGACTTGTCCTCGGCCTTATCGCGGCGTCATCGGACGATGATGAGATTTCTAGTGGTGGTTCATCATCAAAGTTAAAAGTTTGTGAGTAGTCTTGGGATCGAGACTTGCTCGTGCCTGGAACATCCCAGCTTGGTGAGTCGTTTGGATTTGTCATGGGGTTGACTCTTTTCTTCTTCGCCGCCCGATCCCGGAAAAGTGACATCGGGGTTGTCTGGGAATCATGAAGTGCGATCTCCTTCTCGAGATGGGTCGATGATTGCGGGAGGGATGTTCTCTACTTGACCTCTTTACCAGGGAAATCTCAACCTCCCGTGGGCCTTCATTTCCTCCTCCAAATCTCTCTGCTGCTGCGAGGCCTAGTCCTCCTTTTGAGCAGTGTCGGTGTCTTAGGGTCTTCTTGCGATGGCATCCATTGGAGTCTCAACTCCATGGATTGCACTTTCATCGCCAGTGTTAACTCCCGGGTCATTCTTCTCCGTGCCTCGATCGCATCGGCGGCGTCATTACCCTTCGAGAAGCGGTTGGCATCTTTGAGAGGCGATCTCAATCGTCGAGCCGTTGATGGCAACTTCATTTTCTTCTTGTGATTGTAATTTCTCTTCTTCGCCTCCTTGCTTCTTTGTGGAGTCATCTCGTAGCATCCTCCGACCTTGCTGCGGTGGAGGAGTTTCCCCTCGGCCGGCGCACCGGTGAGTGACTTGGAGTGGGGTCACTCGTCTCCGGACTCATTTGTTGCAATTGATGGTTCAGTTGGGGCGGTGTGGTAGCACACCTTCAATAGGGGTTGGCTCGTTGGGGTCCCCACTAGCCCGGTTCATCGCCAATTCCTTTATTGCTTCTTCTTCCGAGTGAGTGGGGAAGTGGTAGCAGCAACATCGGTGGTTATTTTTGAACCACTCCCATTGGATCGATTTCACCGTGTTCGGAGGACTCTCCTGGTCCCTCCATCGTCTTTGCTCGTGAAGGATTCTTGATTCATGCAATGCTTTTGCATTTGTAGCTCTTCCGGGCGGAAAGCATTCTCGGTTCCTCGTCACTTTCGGAGAAGACATCAAGAAGAGGATGGAAGTGTTACGGTGCCGGGAGATAGGGCGATCTTGCCTTCTCACGTCTTCGCTTCTTTGACCTTGCTTTGCTCTCTCCCCGTCCTTGTAGATTTGCGGGATGTCTAGCGATTGTCTTCATCAAGTCTTTGGGAGCACGATAGTTAGTCCAAGGAAATTTAGCGAGTTTCTTCTTCTTCTATGAACTCGGGCCGTTGGAACTGTTCCTTGACTTGCTCAACTTCCATTTTCTCCACTCACGCAGACGATTTTGGATATCGGGTAAGGTGGAGATAGGATCATTACATCACTATCTGCCGGGCTGGTTCTTCTTGTGCTTGGTGTGTGAGCTACTGACTATGTCTTGAGGTTGCCTCTTGGTCGCCTCCAATGAGACTTGGCTGTTTCAACAACTACATCCGGAGACTCTACTTCTCCGATGAGTCTCTGTATTTGTGCTAGTGAGTAACCGACTCACATTTGGTTTCTCTGTTCGGACCGCTGACGAAGTCTTCTTCGTCTCTGGTTTTGTACCTGGGGGAATTTACAGTTGAGGCGGTGTCCTCTCGAGTCTTGGCGCGGGGGTCTTGGTGTTTGTTTCGAGGAGCCGTGCTCAGGGCTTGTCGGTTCTCCTCCTTTTGACGATCGGAGAAGGCATTTGTGAGTCCTTCTCGACCGCTAGCTGCAGGGCAGTGACACAGTTCAGGGGCGGGTGCATGTTTGGTTTTCTTTCTTTGCGCAGGGGTGATCTTCTTGGCACTGCAGGAGAGACTTTCTTCTTCTTGGCCGAGAGAGGAGTTAAACAGATCTTCTTGGTCGGTGATTCCCCCTCACTAGTGTCGCTCTCTTGGCATAAGCTCGCTTCGAGCACCGGAGAGGTTAGCTCGAACATTCTCTTGTTAACATGGAAGGCCTTCCCATGTCTAAGAGGGATTCCTTTCACCTCCAATAGCCAATCACCAGGCCATATCCCGAGAGATCCTCCAAATGTGCCATCTTCTTTGAAGGACTTGTTCCCACGTTCGACAGAGTCTGCTGTAGATAAACTCGCCCGGTTTATCTTCTTTTCTTCGATGATTGCGCCATCACAACTTGACTTTGCCTTTGATAGTTGGTCAAAGCCGCCAAATTTGATGTCGATACATTTGGCAACTATGTCCAACAATTTGTGATAATCCTCCTTGTGATCTTTTGTTTCTTTGTGTATATAATTTTGTCAAAGCATGGTCGGACTTGGCTATTTCTTTCCATGCGTCACCAAGTTTACATCGCTTCCTTAATCTCGGTTGCTCTTCATGCGGGTAGTGAGCAATATTCACCAAATCCTTGGCGTAATAATGTTCACCGCTTCCCGTGAGCAGATGACTTGATTCTTCATCGTGAATCTCGGCATTCACGTGGGGTGTGCGACCTCCTCCACATAGGTCATCGGATATTCCAGCGTTAGAAACGGTTTTAGTCCGGCGTTTCCAACTTCTCGGCAATTTTCTTCACCAGGGTGTCGTCGGACCCCGCTTCACCATTAAAAGTCGAAATCCACGGTCGAACAGGTGTGGATTTGCTTTCCTAAGCTTGGTAAAGTCATAAGTTGGTCCCATTTCTCGGGATTATATCAAGAAAATTTCAGAAATTGATTTGAAGGTTGATAGGGTTTTGAGAGTATTTGCCTTTGCCTTTTGAGAGAAAAAAGATGAGTTTTTTTTTTTTGAAGTGTGAGAGAGAAACGGGCGAAAATGGTTTAAATATGGTTTATGAAAGGGCGTGCGCAGGCGGTTTTGAATTGTGATCGAAATCAACGGCTTGGATTTCGCACGCCTATTGAGCATTTCACGTCTCGTATTTAATGCGGCAAAGCATTTATATCCAATCATAAGCTTAGTGTGCGGCTTTATGTCCGTACACATCATCATTATCCGACGTGTTCCTTAAAACATTCCCGCTTAAGTCAAAACGATTGCGTTTTTTGTCATTTTGCTCATAAGTTATTCACTTATCTCTTAGCCGATTTAACTCTACTTCTCACAGATTCTCTTAGCGACTCAGCTATCGGTGACTTGGTGTATTTGTCTTTTCCGATCTGGTGATTTCTTGGTGATTTGCATTTTCAGCTCTTTTTCACTCCTTTTCTGTTCCATTTCTCTTCTTTGATTCGTCTGAGTGTCGAGTTCGGCTCAATTAACCCCAACTCATGCTTGAGTTCTTCAAATCTTGACTCACCTAATGGTTTTGTGAAGATGTCAACTAGTTGTTTATATCCGGTTGAGATGTATTCCAAGATAATGTCCTTCTTTTCAACATGATTTCTTATGAAATGATATCGACATCTATATGTTTTGTTCTTGAGTGCAACACAGATTTTGAGTGATTGCAATGGCACTTGTGTTATCACACATGATTGGAATTTCTTTTTCTTCAACTTCATAGTCTCTCATTTGTTGTCTCATCCATAGGACTTGGGCACAACAATGTTTGCCCATGCACTATGTATTCTGCACTCAATTTGTAGAGGTGGCTATTGAGTTTTGTTTCTTGCTAAACCAGGAAATCGGTCATTTCCTAGAATTTGACATGTGCCTGAAGTGCTCTTCTGTCCACTCTGCATCCAAAGATAGTCGAGAATCGAATAGCCAATTAGCTTGAATCCACCTTCTTTGGATACCATAGCCTACTTTTGGCTTCCTTTCAAGTATCTCAATATTCTCTTAGTATTTCTTTGTCATATGGCTCTCTTTAGGAGCGATTGAAATCTTGCACATACACCTACAAAGCAAAGGTGATGTCCGGCTCGCTTGTTGTGAGATAGAGCAATGATCCGATAAGTGCTCAGTATCTTGTTTGATCTGAGTTTGCCATCTGCGCATCCATGTCCATTTTGATGATGTGTTCATTGGTATTTTTACTGAAGACTTCTCCTCCATACCAAATTTCTTCATTAAGTCTCTGGTGTATTTTGTTTGACTAATGAAGGTTCCATCCTTCAATTGCTTTTACTTGGAGTCCAAGGAAGAATGTCGGTTCTCCCATCATGCTCATTTCAAATTTACTTTGCATGAGGTTTGAGAATTTTTCACACGGCTCTTTGTTAGTGGATCCAAAAATGATGTCATCCACATATATTTGAACAAGCAAGATACTCTTCTTGTCTTGAATTACGAAAAGTGTTCTATCTACTTTTCCTTTTGTGAATCCATTTTCGGTTAGGAATTGTGACAGGGTATCATACCATGCTCCGGGTGCCTGTTTCAATCCATACGGGGCTTTCTTGAGTTTGTATACCTTGTCTCCAAGAGTCTTTCGCTCAAATCCTCGGAGGTTGTTCAACATACACTTCTTCTTCCAATAAACCATTTAGGAATGCACTTTTTACATCCATCGATATACAATGAAATTCTTATGAGTTTGCATAGGCAAGAAACATCCTTATAGCTTCCAATCTTGCTAGGGGCAAATGTTTCATCAAAATCTATCCTTCTTCTTGGCGTATCCTTTGGCTACTAATCTTGCTTTGTTTCTTACCACGAGAACCTTCCTCGTTCATCTTATTTCGAATACCCATTTGGTTCCTATAACATTTTGATGTATGGGTCTTTGCACTAATTCCCATACTTTATTTCTTTCAAACGATTGACTCTTCTTGCATAGCTTGAATCCAATGTGTGTCATCCAATGCTTGTGACACATCTTTTGGCTCTATTTGCGAGATGAAGCATGTGAACATAGCTTCTTGTTGAGTTCGGATCTTGTTTTGACGCTTCTCTCATATCTCCAATGACAAGTTCTCGTGGATGGTCTCTCAGCCATCTTACATCAAAGTTGGAGTAAGTTATTTGGATTGATCGACTTGTACCGTGTGTTCTTGCGGGTCGACTCTTTCGTGGTCACTTACCGCAAATTTTCCGCTTTTGAGATTGACTATCTCATCTTCTTCAATTGATAATCCCGGCTTGACTTGCTTCAAAGGGACTCTTACGTATGGTTGGATGATTCAACTTATCGGTGACTCTTCAATGTCTTCTCCATTTACATTTGGCTCATCGAATACTACATGAATGGATTCTCTGTAACCATAGTTCTTTTGTTGAGTATTTCGTAGCTTTGCTTTTTTTGAGTATCTAAGAAGATACCTTCATCGACTTTAGCATCAAAAGCCTTTAGGTTGTTTTTGCCATTGTTGTGGATGAAGCATTTACATCCAAATATCCTGAAATATGCAACATTTGGTTTTCTTCCACCCGGATCTCATAGGGAGTCTTTGTCATTTTGTCTATTTATCATACATCTGTTTTGGGTGTAGCAAGTTGTGTTAATTGCTTGAGCCCCAAAATCTTTTTGGTAACCCCTTCAGCCTAACATGGTCCTTGCCGCTTCTTTGAGGGTTCTTCTTCTTTTCGCAACTCCATTATCTTTGTGGAGTCCTTGCGATAGTTCATGACCAATACCATTCTCAATACAATATTGAGTTATTATTCCATTGACAAACTCGGTTCCTCTATCCGATCTCATTTTGATAATGGTTTGACTCTTCTCATTTTGAATTCTCTCTCATCATCGATTGTGGTAGTTTTTGTAGGGTTTCTTTCTTCTTGCACATGAATATTGTCCATGTATATCTTGAGTAGTCATCTACTACCACCAAGGTGTATTTCTTTCCACTTATCTTTGTTTGGTTCCTTTGGGCCAAATAGATCCATATGAAGTAGATGCAATATTCTTGTTGAGGATGGGCATGTCTTTTCTTTGAATGACGACTTGATTTGTTTTCCCTTCGACATGCATCACATATACTCTCCTTCTTGTATATCTTGAGTCTGGAAGTCCTTCTACAAGATGACTTCTTGCTAGCTTGTTCATTGTTTTGAAATTCGGGTGACTCAGCTTTTTGTGCCCGACCAACTTGATTCAATCTGTGCTCTTTGCTAGTAGGCAGTCTTTGGGTGTTGCGGTTGACCAATCCACTACATACATATTCTTCTCTGTCTACTTCCTTGCAAGACAACTTCATTTGATTCAATATCCTTGATTTGGCATACACCCATGTTGAATCCAACATTGTAGCCCTTGTCACAGAGTGATGATACTCGATAAGTTGAAGTTGAGTCCTTCAACAAATGCAACATCGTGATTTCTAATCCATTCATCTTGATGGATCCAATGCCTCTTATTTCACCAGGAGCTTCATTTCTCCAAATATGACTTTGGCTCCTTTGACTTCCTTGAATTTTGACAGATTTCTCTTATTACCTGTCATATGTCCGGAAACGACCACTATCCATGTACCAGGTTCCTTGGCACTCATTTGTTCCTTGAACGCAATCAAGGAAATTAAGTTTTAGGTACCCATACTTGTCCGGGTCTGAGGGGTTAGAATTGTAAGATGATCCAACCAACCTATAGCCAAATGATTTGACTCTAAGGGGTTGCCATCTATCGTGCCATAATCATAATTAATTCGGCAAATTGCTTGGGGATTCTAGGTTCATACAATTTTGTCTCTTTTGTCGTATGCCTGCATATGTGTTTTTAGCAATTGCCTTCCTTGGGTAATTGTAGTGCTTTTGAGTGTAGTGCTAGGTGCATGTGTGTCTTGATGAAAGCTCTTATACTTTTGGAATGGCCTTTCTTGAGTTCTAGGCCTTTGCCACTTGGGCTTATATTCCCATAATCCGATGGTTCACATTATTCCAATCACTTGGCTTGGATATTTTCTACCATTCCCATCATGTGTATTTCTTTTATGGATTTTTTCGGAATTTTTGGTAGCTCTGCTTTTTTACACAGTATTTTTGCTTGGAGTTTTCTTTGAGGACTTGGTGAATTTCTTCTCATTTGTCCTTCCAAAGACACTTTATTTTCGTTTTCCTTTTCCTTTGTAACCAAGGCCGGTTTGCTTAGTATTGTGCTTTGGAGTGAAAGTGTGTGCAATATTTAGAGTTTTGGATTTTTCGGACTTTTCATGACTTGAAGATCCTTTTTCCAAAATTACTCTTGAGGTTTGACATGGCACAAAGGAATTAAATCCTAAGCATGTCTTGTCTCCACATTCTTTGACTCATAATAAGATCATCCAATGATTTAGATGCCTTAGTGAATGAGGCAATAACATTTTTGAGGTCATTCTCCCTCTTTTTCTATAGCAAAGAATATCCGCTACTAATTTAGCATTTTCGACCTTTAAGCTTTCATTTTCAAATGACTATTTGACTTAGAGTACTCGGCTCCTTAGTCACTTTGAGTTTTGACCTTTAAGTAGAGTTTGTTTTCCTCATTCAATAGTGTGTGTGAGGATTTAATGTGCTCAAAATCTTTCATCATTTTGCCTAATGAATCATAAAGATCGTAGGTGATGAAGTGTGTGTCAGTGTGTCACGAGTCACTATCACTAGTGTCTCGAGCTTGTTGAATTAGATTGTACCTCATCTTCTTGATCTTGTTCTTTGGCCATTAAGCGGATCAAGGCTTCTTCTTCTTCGTGAGTCACTCGAGTAGTCACTTCATTCGCTTCTCTCGAATCATTTGTCTCTCTTGACTTGCATTTTTTGTGATCTCTGCGGCCATCATTGCCATTTTTTCTTTTCTTGTCTTCTTTCTCTCAAGACCTTTCTTTCTTCTTCATTCATGTACTTGTTGACTACGAGGGTATGAGCAAATCAATGGCATAGTGACTGGTTGTCTACAATTCCAACATAGATATTGACCTTTTGATCGGCTCTTTTCTCTTGAGTTGTCGGCCCTTTGATACTCAACTTGTTGATGATCATTTCTCTTGGTTGGCCTATCATCCCTTGATTTGGAGGGAGCCGAGTGTCTTACGGAAGATTCACCCTTTCTCTCTTGTAGTTCTTGTTAAAGAACTTGTTAAATCTTTTAACCATCGGGGCTATTTCTTCTGGACCAATTGCCTCTTTGACCTCGACTCTCTTCCCATCTTTGACAATTAGAGCATTTGTTTTGGGTCTGTTGTCTCTCTTCTGGTCTTTTCTTCTCGGCTCAAACTCATAGGCTTTGAGGTCCGAGAATAGTTCATGGTTGGATGTCTTTGATAGGTCCATGGAATGTCTCGTGCCATGACCTTCATTTCCCATTCAATTTGGAAGACTTTTTAGGATCTTCATACACATTTTTCTTCGTGTATATTCCTTTCCAAGTGTAGATGACTCATTTGTGATTTCTCAGTAAACCGAGCGTCTAGTTGATCCGATTCTCTCCCCGAGATCATTTTGAAATTTTCAAACTTAAATGACCACCGATAATTTGTTTTCTTTGATTTGCTCGAGCCTTCACAAATCAATGTCGAAACTTGTCCCATTTCTTTAGCCGTTTTGCATGATTTGACTTTGTTGAACATGGCTTTGTCAAGGTTTTGTAGAGGATGTCCTTGGCTACATTATCCAGGTTGTATCTTTTTCTGTCATCATTTGTCCACTCGGTTCTTGGTTTTTCAACCATGATGGTCTAGGAGCAACATCTTCTTCTCCTTCAACCGCAACTCTTTGCAATGTTTGTGTTCACCTTTAATATTTGTAGAGGCCCATCTTCTATAACTATCCACATCTCATCATGTAATCTTTGATAGATGAGCTGCATACGAATTTTCCAATCATCAAATTCTTCAATAGTGAACATAGGGATGCGTGTCAAATTTGCTTCCATGATAATGACTTTTAATAAAAAGAGTTTTGAAAGTTTAAGTACTAAAGCGGACTTTGAAAAGTTTGGAGATCTAGTTCAAGAACCGAGTGCAGTGCGGGGTTCAATGAACCAACCGCTCCGATACCACTTGTAGGTCCCAAGGGGGTGTAAGTGTAAGGTTTAGAAGGGGGTTGAATAAACCTTACCAAATTTTCGATTTAGTCCTTTTAAATCTCTGAGTTAATTCTACAGTTTGTGTCCTTGATGGACGTCGAATTAGTCACTCAAGAGAGTTAATCTCTCAATGACTCAATCGAAATTTGTTGATGGAGTAACTCATTTGTTGGCTCTGATTTAACTCGGCTATGGTTTTATTTTATTGGAAGACTTAACACCCTTAAGTTTGATTAAGCAAAATATTAGAGCTTGATTTAGTACTTGTAAATTATCAAATGGATAGCAAATTTATCACAGATATAAGCGAGTTAAAAGTGCAGAATTTAAATCTTTGAAATGTAAATGACACAAAGTAAAGTTTTTATAGAGGTTCGAAGATGGGGTAATTCTTCTACTCCTCTCTTCTCCAACTCGGAGGAATCTACTAAGTAATGATCGGTTTACAAAGTGGTAATCCGGATACAAGTCTTGATCACTGGCCGACTTGATCCTTTGGGACTCGATCCGGAGACGCTTGATCACTCGGTGGCTTTCGTGACGACTCGAAACCTTTCTTCACAGGGGTGCTTGCTACTACGACTCACTTGCTCAAGCTCTTTGGATTTGATCACGAAGCCCTCCAAATGCTTAAGACTTAGTTCAACCTTGAACCTTTCTACAATCCTTCCGGAATGTAGACCCGTGTTTTCAAAGGTTTCCTCTTCAACTGGTTGAAGTTCTCTTCATCCTTTTTTTTTCTCAAACAAACTCCTCGGCCTTTTTTATAGTGAACTTTCAAAAATTTGCCCGTTGAAGAGATAGGCTTATTTTTGAAAGTCACTTTGCGTCGTTGGCTTGCAGTTCTTGGAATTCTTGTTTCCTCGTATGAATTGTTGTTTCACCTTTTCGAGTTCGACACGGTGTAGTGCTTCCCATTGGTTCATTCCAATTGCACGCTTCGGGACCGAGCACTCCGAGAAAGGTGGTATGGAGATATTACTTGTTTAAGTAAATCTCTTGATTTACGGCAACGGTTCTTTTACGATTATCTCGACTTGACCGCATTTCCTTGCTTTCCCAGGTGACTTAGAGTCACTTCCAATCATTGGATGACTTCTTGTCACTTCAACTTGAGACTTGGCTTTTCTTGAGTTGACTGACCGATGCTCTCTACTCACCGCTTCTCAAAGAGAGTTCTGTCTACTTTTCTTGCCATACTCGGTTGTCTCGCAATGAGCCTTCCTTCAGTCTTGATTGTCTTCTTGCATGTTGGGACGTATTTGTCTTGACTCGGCTTGGCCACTCTATTCATTACAATGCATTTTACAACAAAAATTGGGGAGCCAACTTTCTATTCTAAGTTTTACATGGCATTCATCAAAATCTAAACAATAAAATTCCTATGAGCTTGAAGGTTGATCATTTTGAGTTTCATCTTGAACAATGGGTTCAACAATATCCTCTTCATCACTTTCATCATTGGGTATCCTTTCAACACCCGAAGCTTCATTGAATTTGACATGGATGGATTCTTCAACAACCCCACTAGTCTTATTGTAAACCCGATATGCTTTGCTCTTGGTTGAATACCCCATAAATATTCCTTCATCGGCCTTAGGATCAAGTTTGTCTAATTGATCCTTAGTATTCAAAATAAAACATTTACATCCAAATATTTTGAAATAACTAATATTTGGAGTTCTTCCTTTCCAAAGCTCATATGGAGTTTTATTCATTTTAGACGAATATAAACTCGATTAATGACATAAAGATGCATGCAGACTTACGGCTTCGACCCAAAAATATTTTGGAAGTGAAAATTCATTGAGCATGGACCGACTCATTTCTTGAAGTGTCCGATTCTTCCTTTCGGCTACTCCATTTTGAGGTGTCCTTGGAGCCGAAAAATTATGACTATATCCCTTGGTTTCACAAAAGACTCTAAATTCGCGTCAAATTCTCCACCTCGATCACTTGAATAGACTTAATAGTATCTTCTTTTTCATTTTCAATAAGTCTACACAACTTAACAAATTCATTAACGGCATCGCTTTTATTTGTAAGAAATAGAGCCCAAGTATATCTAGAAAAATCATCAACCATAACAAAAGTGTAATGTTTTCCACTTAGACTTGCCGTACCAATATCCCCATACAAATCAAGATGAAGCATTTGTAGAGGTTTGGTAGTGGAAATTTCATTTTTGGGCTTGAAACTATTTTTAACTAATTTGTTCATTTGACAAGTGTCACATAAGCCAAGATTTTCAAAATTTAACTCGGGTAGTCCTCGACATGTTTATTTTTGTAAATTTCTTTCAAATTTTTGTATCCAACATGTCTAAGTCGCCTATGCCATAAGCTAGTTAAATCATTATTGGCAACAAGGCAAGAAACATTTTGACTAACCAAGTCACTTGTACAAATTTTGTAAAGATTGCCTTTTCTACTAGCTTCACAAATAATTTTATCATTTTTAAGAACAAGGCATTTTTGTTTAGTAAATGAAACAACATAATTTGAATCACAAAGTTGGCTAACACTTATCAAATTGAACTTAAGCCCTTCTACTATTAAAACATTACTAAGAGAGAAAGAAGAGTTACCAATGTCTCCATTGCCAATGATTTTTCCTTTGCCATTGCCGAACATGACCATACCCTCTTCTTGGAGCTTGATGTTGGTAAAGGTTCTCTCCTTCCGGTCATATGGCGTGAACATCCGCCGTCCACGAGCCATTTTGAATCTTCCATTGTTGTTATAGCCCCTATAACCTACAAAGGAATTATTTTTAGGTACCCTATAATTTTGGGGTCCATGGGGTTAGCCTTGAGACCTTTAGGTCTCCAATAATAGCTAAAATTATTCTTCAATTTACAATTGCTAGCATAGTGTCCATTCTTACCACAATAAAAACAAGTAATAATACGAGGACTACTAACACGTACAAAGGTTGGACCTTGGTCTTTTTTCTTAAAAGCATTTTGAAAAGGTTAGTAACCAAGTCCTAATTTAGAATGCTCACCTCTTTGTGCATCTAAAATTTTTGTGACTTTATCCGTACTTAAATTGAATCGATGCACATCCTTTTTCAAATTTTCAATATCATTTGTGAGCGTTTGTTTTTCGGTTTCAAGAGTACGGACCATAGTAAGAGTAATAGCATGAGCCTTATCAAGAGAGTCATAAGTAAATAATTTATCTTTTTCTAGTTTAAGCTCTTTATGCTCCTTTTTCAAATTCTTGTATTTAATTATCAAATTTGAAACTCATTTTGCAATTCATCAAAATCACATTATAATTCATCAACTAGGGAAGAAGATGAAGCATTAGAGCGCACCTCGGTATTTTCATCGTCTATGGCCATAAGACCATGTTCGGATTTTCCTTCCTCGTCGGTTGTTTCAAGTAATTCATCCCAAGTTTTGATGTCCGCATTTAACGCCTTCTTTTTCGGAAAAGGCTTTTCTTTCTTTTTGTTCCTCTTCCGCTAATTTTGGGCAATCGGCTATGTAGTGCCGGATTTTCCGCATTTGAAACAAGAATTGTCTCTTGGCTTTCTTGCTTTATTTTTGTTTACAAATTTTGCAAATTTTCTAACAAGAGTCGCCGTTTCTTCATCATCCTCATCACTAACATAATAAACATTATTAGAAGAAGATGCTAAGCCTTTAATAATATTTTGCGTACCGGTTTAGAGGTGGATGGTTGAGAATTTTTCCTCTCCTTGAGATATACTTCATAAATAAGGAGGTTCCCAATGAGCTCATCAAACTTGAGTGTCTCAAGATTTTGAGCTTTCGTGATTGCCGTCACCTTTTCGGACATGAGCCGGGAAGGGCATTTAAGACTTTGGTCACCTTATCTTCTTCGGAGATGACCTTTCCAAGAGCCACAAGAGGGTTGACAATGTTGTCAAGCCTTTCCACCATTTTTTATATGTTTTCACCATCATGCATATTGAAATTTTCAAAATCTTTTACAAGCATTGTTTTTCTTGCTTGATTCACTTTCTTTGTGCCCTCATAGATGGTTTCTAATTTTTCCCAAACTTCATGTGCCGACCGTATGCCTCTTATGCGATTATATTCGGTGGCGGTAAAGAGAGCAATGTAAAATGTTTAAGGCCTTACCGTTTAAAGAGAAAGCCTTCTTGTCATTTTCATCATATTCCTTGAACGGCTTGGGAGTTGTGGTACCATCCTCCAATTTTGTTGTTGGTTGAGCAACTCCTTCAATGACCACATTCCAAATATCAAATCCGCACCCTTGTAGAAAGCACTCCATGCGGTCTTTCCAAAATGCGTAGTTGTTGGCGTCGAATAGTGGTGGCTTGTTGGTGGAGGCGCCGATGGTGAGATAAGCTTCATTCGTAGCCATGGATCTTTTCTCTTTACTCGGAACGATCTAGCCAAAGAGTTTGACTCGATACCACTTGTTAGTCCAAGTGGCTACGATAATCTAGAGGGGGAATAGATTATGCCGATTTTTCGCAAATCGCCCTCTTTTTCAAATGAACAAGTAATTGACAAGAATGTAAATACGGAAATTAACCAACACTCGATGATTTATAGTAGTTCAACCCACCTAGGGCCTAATCTACTACCACCCAAAAGTATCTCAGGGATGGATTTCAAAAAGAAAAAGATTTTATTAATTACCACAATTAATACAACACCTTGAGGATTACCACAATCCTCTTACAACACCTTCAGGAGGAGATTACCACAATCTTCCTTCACCACCTTGAAGAGTACCACACTCTTCAAACACCTATCACCTAGATCACCTAAGTTTATTCTTACCACAAGAATACTCACAAGGATGTCTTGTGTTGAATGATGGACAAAATTCAAGATTACAACTCTATGAAACCAATACAAAGATTGAGTGCAAGTGTAATCAAGAATCAAAAAGCCTAGACCTCAAAGATGTGCAAGTGAAAGTACTTAGGCTATTACAACAAGAATGTAAAAATGAAAGCTTGTAGCAATTTGCGATTTCTTGTTGTGTATTTTGCTTGTGTGTATTGTGTCTTGTGTCTTCAATTCATCCTCTATTTATAGGGAAGTCTTCACCAACATAGGTTCCTTTGTTCTTCACTTTTGTCTACAAAAAGAGGATCACAAGATGTAGAAATATTGTACAAAAATAAAAGGTAAATCTTGTTGTCAAACATTTCAAACAACATAACTTTGTTGTCACAAAATAGCATAGGCGACCGATTTGCCTGTTGAAGATTTCGGCCGTTTGAAAAAAATAGTGCAATCCGGTAGGGGTTGGGGGTGCGGCCGTCGTCGGAAAGGAGTCGATCGGTCGCCCGTGGGTGCGACCGATCGGCCCCCCCTGGGACCGTCCCCTGCTCCATTTTTCAAGTCAGTATGTTCATTTCGTGTTTTCTTTCCTTCAGTACCGGTCGATGCTTTGGGCGGCACGGTCGACCTCAAATTGAAATGTTGTCCGATTATTTCAAAAATAAACTTCAAGAAATACTCCAAAAAATTAGTAAAAACATTTTAAGTCATTTGGGAGTATTTGGACAACATTTATAAACATGATTTTGGTGTAAAAACCAATTTAAACAAAACCATCAAAAGTGTTGTCCATTTTTATCGAAAAATAAATTCTAAGAAATACTCCAAAAATTTGCAAAAACATTTTAAATCATTTAGGAGTATTTGGACAACATTTATTAACATTGTTTTGGTATAAAAACTCATTTAAACATAATTATCAAAATCTTGATAAAAACATTTATCTAACATTAATTTCATTCATGTGAGGGATTGTTGGAATTGGTCTTTGAGAAATTGGGTGTTGACCCGATTTTGACCAATTAATTAAGTGGTTTTCATTTGTGAAAAATGGAATTAAATTATTTGTATAAATTCTACTAAGAGAGTAGATGAGAATAGCATTTGGAATTTCTCAAAACCGATTAGGGTGAATGAGAAATATCTTAGAAGTTAGCCACTTAGTACAAATAAATAGTATGGAAAATGGAAAATGTGGGGGGAGGAGAGATGCTCCATCCCACATAGGGGAAAAATGAGGCAAAGTTGCACACTTTATTTATCCCAAGTTGGACAAATGGGTTTGGGCCCTGGGGGCACCCAAGTTTTTAAAGGGGAGAGGACCTACATCTTGTGGGTTTGGTTCAAAGACACACGCTGCGCGCCGCCCGCGCCGGCTCGGCTCGGAGTCCGGCCGTGGGCTTGGGCCTTATTCTTTTGGACCAAAAACCTTTAAAAAAAAATTAAATATTTAATTAATTTTTGTAATTAATTAAACATATTTAATTAATTTTCGTAATTAATTAAAAAAGTTCAATGGGAAATGTTTCGGCCCAGACGGGCAGAGGGCACGGCTTTGCGGTAGGTCGTCGTACTGCTGCTGAGAGTCTGCGCTACACGCACGCGGCGGGCACGCTTGCACGTCTGGGTCGTCTTTGGTCTTTGAAGTGTTGCGCATGCACGCACGGGTAAGAGCATGGCCGTGCGCCTGGTCGTGCTCCCCTGCTTGCAGTGCGTCATTCGATCTGCAAAATGTGTATTTTCGAGCAAAAAGACATGTTCTTTCCATACAGGCGTCTAAGGCCTATAATAGTCGATCCCTGGTGATGAAAAACACACGAAATTAATCGGATAACATAAAATCGAGCATTGCATTTTGCATATTGCCCATTTTCTTCCTTGAAAGCTTGAAAGTTGTCAAACATTCTATTGTTCATTTTGTTGTTCGGTTTCTTTGTCTTTGCTAACCGAATAAAATCGTTGTATCTTAGAGGCGGCGGGAACAGTAAGCACTAGTATACGGGCGTTTTTGTCTTGCGGAGGCGATTCCAAATCGGCCTCGACTTAAACCATATATCCCGACCATTTTTTCTTCAAACGTAAAACCTTCCACTAGATAATTTTAACAAACACATCCGTCTTTCCCGTGGATGGTCCTAATATCTAGGGGACAACGGCGAATCTACACGCAAGTTTGGGGGTACAATTGTACCCCCAAACTAAAAATCCAACAATACTTTTTAGTAAAAAAATTAACAATAAATTTGTACCCCTATTTTTACAAAAAAATTAGAAAATTCAAATAAAAAATACAAATCTCCACAATAAAAAAATTTTAAAAGATTGACTTAACAATTTGAATAAATAAACCATGCCAAAAGTCAAAACCTACAAAACTAAAATTATATAAAAAATCTAATAATATCAATAATGTTACAAAAATTGTGTTTTGTTGTCTCTTATTTTCTTAATTATTATAATTATTTCTTTTATATATGTGTATTAATTTTTTATGTACGGTTACATGGTCAACTTTTACAAAATTTTAAAAGCGTTTTGTTCGTACCTCCATTTCAAAATTTGTGGATCCGCCACTGCTTTGGGAGGAGGGGCTAACCCAACCCCAACATTCCGCGTTAGTCGGGAATGGAACCTGGGATCTCAATTGCAACCTCTCATCCACCAGGTCAACCCCGGAGTTAATTGATAGAGTAGGTCTCTTGTAAGACGATTAAATGCAGACGACGGAATGCACTTTTACAGAAAAAGTGATACTTTTAATATAAAATGTGATACTTTAGGTGTAAAAAGTGATCTGCGCTAAATAAACTCAATTTTAGTGTATTCATACAATGTATCACTTTTTACATTCAAAGTATCACTTTTTACACTAAAAGTATCCCCAAATAAATGCCGTCAAATCGCGACCGTCTTACACAAGTTTTTGTCATTTTGATATTATTTCTCGATAACTAGTTATATGTAAACATGAAACGCAATATAAAAAATTTCATTACGAGGTCTGGAAGCAATGTTTTAAACCGGACCGGACATCGAACCGGATTACTAATCGGGCCGTTGGGTCTTGGTTCAACAGTCTAACCTTTCTTAGAAAACCGGTTGGCGTACATACGTATATATATGTGTACACATGTACAAGATAAATGCAATTATTTTTTTTTTTTTTGAGAAGAAAATAAATACAATTATAAATGTTAAAAAAAAAACTAATAAATGTAAATACAAATAAAAGCTAAATTAAAAAATTAAATATCCAAATATGTATACGGAGAAATTATATGCCAATTTACTAAACATATTTCCTTCAACTTTTGAAATAAAACAAAAACAATATATTTACTAAAAAAAAAAAAAAAAAGATTTTTTGCCTTTGAACCGGGTTAATTGGGTCACCGATTTCCCATCTTTTCACGGGTTTTACCGGTGGCAACGGTTTTTTAGCCACCGGGTTTACTACAAAACCGGACGGATATGTGACCGATTCGGTTAAAACCGGTTGAATCGGCCGTCCGATCCGATTTTAAAAACATTGTCGGGAAGTCCCTACTCCCTCCCTACCCAATTATATTTGCTTTTTGACTAATTGAGTGTGAATCAGCGGCTTATTTATATTTATTTATCCAGTCCAATTGATTCGAGTACAACCAATCATGAGACTATGACTAAGTTGTTATCCATCTAAACTATAATGTATTAAAATGTCATATGAAATACAAAAAGAAATAAGAGTTTCATAAAATATTAAGGATCTATCAAATAATATGCGTGGACTCAATTTTAAAATAGTTACATTCCATTTATTTTTTAATTTAATTTTCAATATTTTGTCATTTTAATTTTGAAATGCTTGGAGGACTTAGGTATTAGAATGCTACAATTGGTTTGACATAAATGCCCCATTTTTGGAACGATGTCGTCGCCTTTTACACTTTCCGATATTATTTTACTCAAATTTACGCTGTCCTTTTTTTTTACACAACTTTACGCTCCCGCCAAAATTTTTGAACTTTTTCACGCTTTGTTTCAAGATTGTTTCAAACATGTTTCTTTTTAAAAAAATTCAGTGAAAAATAAATGTTCCCCTCGTTAAATAATCTATTTTATACTCGAAGTCTTATAAAAAATCAAGAAATACACACATAAAATAACACATATTAAAATTAAATAAATTAAAAATATTATAGAAACAACATGAATAAAAAATAATTCAATTTTTGATACAATGCATGAAAACATAAAAAACATGGAAACAACCAGGAAAAACAATATAGAAACAAATAGGAAAAAATATAGAAAAAACACCATATGAGCAAAAAAAGTTAAAAATAGGTACAAATTGTATTTAAAATCGAAAATTACATGTAAACAACAAAGAAACATCGGAACAACATTAAAAACGATATGAAAACAACCCAGAAATAACGTAAAAAATATTAAAAATATCACATAAATAAAAAAGAGTTTAAAAATAGGTAAAAATTGTATTTACACATTGAACACTATATGGAAACCAAAAAAATAATATTAGAACAACATTAAAAATATTATAGAACACCCTTTGAAACAATAGAAACAATGTACAAAATAATAAATTGACAAAAAAAAAAAAAAGCATAAAAATAGGTAAAAGTTGTTTTGAAATATCGAAACAAAACAGAAACAACAAAGAAACAAATTTAAACAACATTGAAACAATATATATATAACATATAAAGCAATACAAGAACGAAAAAAACAAAAAAAAATAAAAATAATCAAAAATATGCGGGGAACATTAAAAAGAAAAAAGTAAGTACAAAAAGTGATATGAACGTATTTTGTGGTATATTTAAAAAAAAGGGTATTTTATGTAATTTTCCCATTGGTTTACATACACATTGTTATGGCATCTCTTATCCAAGTGTCATATTTTTTTTACAACTTATAACGACAACAATTTTGATAAATAAAAGCTTCATTCATATACATGGAAAAATCTGGACTGAAAGCGGTAGTGGATAATAAGAGAAAAAAAAAATCGGAAAAAAAATCAACCTTTCTTGTTTGGTTAAAAAAAGAAACCTTGGAAGAATTAAAAAGTCAATGAAAGAAAACCTTTTATGCTAGTCCAATTATTACAAAGCTTAACCCATATTGGAAAAAATGCTCTTAAAATTATCATCCTGTTAACAATAGTTTTTCTTAATGAAATGAAAAAATAAACAAATGCTATTATCTTCTTCAAACTGAAAATTAAGAATTTTTACTATAACACACCCAAAAAAAGGAAAAAAGAAAAAGAGAATGAGATTATTGTCCAATTAACAAATGGACTTTTTTCCTTTGTCCATTCCCATCAAAGTGCTTCTTTTTTACAGCAAACATGGCTTGGTAAACAGTTGTGGTAAGTGTAAAAAAACTTTGTAGTGGTTTTTAATTTTTTTTTTTGTGACCGGTAAAAGATAGGGTGTCAATTTGGGTTGGAGTCGGGTTTGTGGGTTCGCGTGTCGAAAGCAACCAATTCGGACTCGACTGTTTAATTACTCGTGTCGAGAATCTTGAACAGGAACCAACCTCGCTTATTTCACGAGGTAACCCGGACTCGACCCCCTTAATCCGTTTAGTAAAATTATTTTTATATACATTAAATAATTTTAACTGAATAAATCTGTTTTTTTTTTTAAATCAATCACTTTGATACATTATTCAATCAATAAAAAACATCACAAATTTCACAACATACAAAAAGAAATAACATAATTGCATAAATAACATAACATACTAATTATATTTTGAGTACAACATTTAAAAAGACGTGCAAAATAATAATAACATAATTAAGGAGGTTTTATTATTTAAGTTTTTTTTATAACTCGACTTCAGGCTTACGCCCGACTATACGTGAGGACAACGACTCGGCTCCGCCATTCTTTGCCGCCAAGGTAAACGCGGATGATATTTTGACTGCCGGCGTTGTCTCGGCGGGTCTCGCTAATGACAGCGGGATGTGCACGCGGCGATGTTCGTCGCTTGTCTCACGACTGACAACAACCAGATCCTCCGGGTAAAGAGAACAATTATATTCGACCTCCCAATCTACTAATTACGATCTCTCCCGAATCGAACCCACACGGATGCTTTATTCAAGATGAGTTCCCACCAAATCTTCACCACTCGCATATGGGCTCGGGAGCAATTTGATGGAGCGAGGATTTGAACCCCGACCTCCACCCCACACAATTGCTTGTGGTGGTGACCAGGGTGGGCTAAGCCACCTGGTTTTTATTATTTAAGTTTTAAGGATATGTCTTGTTTTTTTTTTTTACAAATAATTATTTACTTAATTTTCTTTTAAGTTTACAAACAAGGTTAAATGAGTCATAGTAGGTTGACCCGAACCCGACCTATTTAATTAGCGAGGTTATTCGGGTTCAATCCAAATTCGATCCGACGGGACCTATAAAACCCGAACTCATACCCATTAGTTTCGTGTTAGGTGCGTGTCGGATCCGAGATTGACACCTCTAGTAAAAGTTTTGTACCTTTTTTTTTTTTTGATCGGTAAAACCTTTGTACTTTTGTTCACAAGAAAAGGCATGCTAGGAAAAAATGGGTGTGGGGAAGTGGGAACTGGGGGCTTTTATATATTTGTCTGTGTATGAATAGAGTTATGGCAGTATAGTCATGTGATCTTGCAGTTTGTCAGTAGCTACTATCACCTATCGTTACGTAACAATTGAGATATTTATTACAACATATGCACGAATGTACTGAAAGAACGACAACTCTTTTTTATTATGGAATCTTTAATTTATCCAACCTACCTAATATAAGTGTCTTAAATGCTTTAGGTTGAATAATGCAAAGGAAAATAATGGTTTCTAGGTCCCAATAGTGTATTTTGAACTATAACATTCATTTAATTTTATTTTTTTAAAGTTATGGATTTGCCAATTCATTGGATTTGGATGTTTTAGTTTACCAAACTTTTAAGCAAACATTATTATGGAGGAAATAATTATCGAAAATTCAAACATATGATGGGACTTGGCAGTGTATGCAAAATCCAAAGAGAAAATGTAATTCTAAGCTTCTACATGAAAGTTGAAAGTCACTTTCGTTTAGAGTTTGCAAAAACTTCCGATGAATAAATGTCATCAAAGAGGAACTTTTGAAAGAGGTTAGAATTACTCCATTAAAATTTGAATCAGGGTAGCAGTGGACATTGCAGTTTTCAATTGAACGACAACCATGTTTCTCGTTTTTCACCACATCAAAGCTTACAGTAGAACAGAATAACTATTCTTGCCACTATTCTTTACTGTAACACAAGAGCTTGAGAGATCACTAGACCAGCAACTTAGGTCGCGATTGGATGTGAACGAAATTTCGTTTTTGTTCATTGGAGAATTTTTTTTTTGACCAAATAGCGATTGTTTATGGAAATTTTCAAAAAATATAATATTATTTCACTCACTTTTCTCATTTTTTTCTCTTATCAATCACATACATACACATCTTTTCACAAAAACTAATCATTATTACACATTCCCCCATAAATTTCACTATTCATTCACTCACATATTTCTAACTACCAATCATATCTAATCATTATTTTACTATTTTTAAATCAAATCAATTGTCATCATTACGTTTCCATCTCACATCCAATCACACTATCAAAATTCATCTTTTTCTTCCAAAATTCTTTTCACCACTATTCTCTAGTAAAATGAAAATTTTCAAAGTGAAAACATATTCAATTGCGCCCTTAGTCATTTGGTTCCAAATTTCATATTACAACAAAATAACTATTTCGGATTTCTTTTTTTTTTTTTTTTTTTTTTGTTGGGATAATTCAAGTTACATATTCAGCTTCAGAGTCGATGCATATGACAATCACATCACTTTTTACTTTCTCGCAATTTTACTCGCATACCGAAAATGTGATGTACCCGTCTTCAAGCCCTCCGTCCCATTCTTCATAAAACTCAGCCACGAACTCCTCCATGAATTTGTGCCTTTTTTCCGCCCTTCTCTGACCAGCCTGGAATTTACCCTCAAAATTTTATGCCTCAAATCACACATTTTGTTCGAAAATCTAATGGATGCATGTTCATGCAATTGGATAACAAATATAAGGCTATGAGGCTACGCATATGCTTTAACATTGAACCATAGATGGGAAAACATCGAGACACGAATGATCATTGTCAACTAATTTGTCTCTTTGACGCGTGCGTTTTTGGTCAACAAACAAAATATACAAGAAATTTAACACGTGGAAATATAAGTATGCGTAATACGCGTTTATTTATGGCTAATTTCGCTTTTTTTGCGTAATGCCGAGCCGAATTATTTGGGTCGGTCTTTCTTACAATCTCGTGTTTCTGGTCTTCTTTTTCTCGTCTTCTTTTCTCTTTTTCCTCTTAAAATGAGGATCTTTATACCCCTCGAGTAAGTGGGTTTTCAACGATCATCTTTGCACTAATCAATCACTAATCAAGTAAAATAATTAAAAAAGGACACATGTCCTCTCTAATCGTGCATGCCCCAACTCTTGCCACTTGGTGACTCTTCTCTATAACTTTCGACATGTGGCGTTTCGATACCAATAAAGCACTAAGCATGGGCAAGTATGGGCAAATGGTTATTTTTATGAATCGTCGCGCATGCCTTTCCCGCCAAATTTGGGCTCGGGGTCGGGGCTCGGGGTCATGCGGTGGTTGGGCTCAGTGAGCGGGCGAGCTTAATTCATGACGTGTCACCGCAAGACCGTTATCGGCGTCACATGTAGGCCCTCCACTCGGATGTGTGCTAGAGCGATGGCGTGGATTAATTTCTTCCGGCTCGGCTCGGGCGTCATCAAAGGCCCCCAGTTTAATTTCGAGAGAAGAATTTACAAGTCGGAGTTAAACTTTAATGCTAATGATAAATATTTAATGGGAAAACGGAATTCTCAAACGTTTTGTTCATTCGACATCGACATCGTGTAGTGATTAATGCTGTAGCGGCACATTAATTGTGGTGCCATAAACGACAGGAACACGTGGCATCTTGTGGTTGGACCACGCATGCGAGAATTGAAAAGGCATATCGGTTCGTCGGCGATCGTGGGGGCGTGGCGTTTCGACATTTTCGACGGCTTTTGAGGTTGAAAATGCGCTTTTCGAATAAACATTTCGTTTATCGAGGGAACTCCATCTATAAATACCCCTTTTCCCTCCATTATTCACTTTCGCATCCATTATCCTTTGAGCTAGATCGATTGAAACCGAGCGAGAAATTTCGGTCGGCTTCCAAAGTTCGAGACTTCAAACGTAGGTATTTTTTGAAATATTCTCCTTTTACCTATAAAATGTCTTCTTTTGAGGATAGTAGAGTCGTAGTTATAGCGTAGAGGTTGAAATCGAAGATCCCCCTCGAACCTTCTCATTTTATTTCTCACCAAAGACGGCCATCTCCACCTTATAGTCCCAAGCATCATTCGGATATCTTCTCCAGATTCTTCTCGAGGTGGAACGTCTTTAGAGCGGACGCATACTATTTTTGATCCGGCGCCAGTGACCGATTTTAGAGAGAAGAAGTGTATCGGCCGATCGCACACGAGAGTTCCGACGAAGGATCCCAATCTTGATCTTAAGCGATATTGGAAGAAGAGAATATGGACCCATCGGAGCCGGAGCGTGATAACGTGGAGTGGGTAGACGAACCCTCGGGAGATTCGAGACCGGAAAGGCCTCAAGTGCCCATGGGTCATCGTAATGGCGCGACGGAAGGAGGAGGAGGCCCTCGCCCGTGTCGAGCCTCGGTGGACGCTGGTGTGATATAAACGATATCCCTAAAGCATCCGATGATCCGGAGGCGTAAGAGCTCGGCGGAGATATCGTATTCCAAGTGGCATCAATTTTTGGGTTTGGATGGCACAGAGGTTCCTCAAGATATCCACCAAAGAGGTTGCTTGGCCATATTTGTCGCCGGCCTCCAATATGGGTTGCGATTTCCCGCCGCTTTCCTCACGCGGTGGTTTTGCAAGTGGGGTATGCATCCACCAGTGCACCCTATTTCTTGGGGTAGGATCATCGGCCTCCTGGTGATGTTCCACCAGAAAAACATCCTCGCCCCCAAATTCAAAGAGATGAACGAGCTCTTTATCCGGTGAGCGACTCCTTCATCTCGGGGTCACCGTCCGGGTGGTATTACGTCTGAGACCGATCGGGGTATCCGGGACGGCTAGTGGAAGGTCTCCTTCATCTTTGAAGGAGTGGAAAGATAAGTGGCTCACGGGTGAGCGGCGAGTGGCAAGCTCGCGTGGAGGATGGAGCGAGAAACTGCTTCTTCATCCTCCATCAAATTTTGTTTTTGGTTCTGATAAGTCTATCTTTTCTCCTTTCTCTGCTTTTTTTCTTTGTTTATTGTTTCCTTTTGTTATTGACTTTGCTTCTTTTTTCCTTTTACCTTTATAGAAACAGGGCATCAAAGGGGCCTCTGTCGGCCACCTTTATTCGGCGTGGAAAACATCCAGGATCGGGGCATCGGGGGGGCGGATTGAGAGATTGGCCACCGAGGCCAACTTGCCGCCTTGGCCGGCAGGGCTGCTCTCCGCGCCCGACCTCGAGGCCAAGGGGGCGGCTCGGGATGAGGCGGCGGGAGGAGGAGGCTAGGAGAGAGCCTCGGCAGAATCCTCCCGGAAATGAAGTACGGCCCCACTCTCCGGGAGCGGCTCGAAGCAGAGCGAGCTACGCCGTCTCTGCAGCGCCGATCCCGTGGGCAGATCGTGCGTGCCCATTGGGCAAACGCGGACTCGAGCCGCCGAAGTGCAGTGCGGCTAGTTCGAGGTAAACATAGTATTTCTTACACTTCCTTTCGAAATGTTTTTCGTTTTCTTTTGACCTTTTTAACGGTGGTTGCTTTTTATAGGGCGTGGCTTGGATTTGTGTGCACGCCCGCGGCGTGAGAACACGGCTGCGCGTTGGACTCGGGCGACTATCAGGCCAACCCTTGCAGATGCGGAGCGGCTCGGAGAGCGAGATATCTAAAGCCGGCAAATGTCCCACCGATGGAGTGCCCGAGGATGGAACCTCCCCTTCAAAGGAGAAGAGGAGGGATTGTGATCAAGAGTCCGGCGGATCGGGAAGAGTTGGTCGACGGCACGGAGTGTCTAAACAGCCCCAGAAGGGGAGGTCCGCGAACTTTCTCGGATGACCTCGGTAGGGAAGGTCACTTCATCCCTCCAATCGGGTGTGAGACGAATCTGCGAGGGAATGATTGGACTACGCCCTCAATGGTTTGTGGAGTTTGTCCGATGCGCCACGCCGACGGAGGAAGCGATCGAGAGTTTTCGGAGGCGGGTCGGGCCGCAATGAGTGTCGGCTCGTGCTGGACAAAAGACATCGAGCAGTGCCGCTCGGAGCGCTTTGAGGAACAAATTGAAAGACGCCATGGGAATGTCGGGCGGATCATTGGGCTCTATGGCATGTAATTGGGGAACTAGCGGCGGGGAGAAAAATACGCCCGATCTGGAAAGGCGGCATGGCGACTGCGGGAGGCCTATGCTACCCTTCAAGGAGCGGTACAAGAATCGTTAAAGACCCGCAGATGGATGAAAAGCTACTGGCTACGGGCCGGGCCAACTCGAGAAAGAAGTTGTTGCGAAGGCCGAGCGAGAGCGAGACGAATCGAGGCCGCAGGTGAAGAGAGCTTAGTGGCTAAGGTTGCCGAGCCGAATGTCGCCGATGCCCGGGCCGAGGAAATGGAGAGGCGTCTAGCCGATGTGCTTGTGAGAGAGGCCGAAGAGGCTACTCATCGGCAAGTTGAGGAAGCTCGCATACGGTGCCGTTGAAGCTTATAAGGACTCGAGGAGTATGCATTTATGTTAACTTGCGGCCACGCGACCAACCTCAAAGAAATTCTTGATTCGGTTAAGTAAGGTCATTTGTTGCTCGGCCTTGAAGAAGATTTGGCCCTTTTGGTGGCCGGCGATCTCGATGCTCTCCGTCCGAACTTTGCCGAGGCCCCAATGTTCGGGGGCTCGGGGCTCATCTCTCCCGGGACGCTTGAGGAAGAAGTTGCCTCTAGTGGTCTTTGTTGAAATTCCGCCCCGTCTTAGTCTTGGTCTTTGTTTGCCCTTTTTCATTTATAAACTTTTTCGTGATTTCGTAGGTAGATTACTTGGCTTCGTGCCTTAGAATGTAATGGGCTCCACCCACTCTGTGTAAATAATTTTGAAGTAGAAATGAACTTTTCTCTCTCACCTGTAAGATTGTTGCTTTGTCTTCTTTTTCCTTTTATACTCCCAAGTATGGGGCTCGGTTCCAGTGCTCTGAATAAGGGACTTTACCCACTTTAATTGACTCTCGCACTCGGTATATGAACCCGATCTTTATTTTGTATTTGGTACTTGGTGTATAAACCAAGTCTTCATTTTGTGCTCGGTGTGTACACCGAGTCTTTGTTTTGTGCTCGTGCGTAACCAAGTCTTTGTTTTGTGCTTTCGGTGTGTACATCGAGTCTTTTTTTTGTGCTCGGTGCGTAACCAAGTCTTTGTTTTGTGCTCGGTGCGTAACCAAGTCTTTGTTTTGTGCTTTCGGATGCGTAACAAGTCTTTGTTTTGTGCTCGTGCGTAACAAGTCTTTGTTTTGTGCTCGTGCGTAACAAGTCTTTGTTTTGTGCTCAATTTTTTGCTCTTTCTCTTCGTACTCACCGCTGATTTGATTTGATGAGCGACCGGTGATAATCACGTGTACCAACAATTGATTGTTTTAGCCCATAGAAAATTGCCATATCTAGGCACGGAAAGTGCCTCGTATTCGGCCGTTGTTCGTTGCGGGAAGCTGAAATCGCATTTACCGAAAGCGAAGAAGCATTTACGATTTGGATCGATTATCACGATTCCGCCCCGCCTCGACTCGGTGCGGTGGGAGCGTCAACGAACAATTTCCATTCTTGGTCTTCCATAACTTCCAATCGTATGGAAGGTGTGAATTGACCCACGAAGTCGGCTAAAGCGACCTTTTATTGTTGTCGTGGTTCATATAGAATATCAAACCGACCGAGCTCGACGGCCACTTGATCATCGACCCGAAAGTATCGGGTCGTGTAGTACTGCCGTGGGTAGTTCGTCAAGACTATAATCTTGTGCTCTAGAAAATATGGACGGAGTTTCCGCGCATGATGATTAATGAATAAGCCAACTTTTCCATTGGCGGATAAGCGGAGCTCGGCGTCATGTAACGCCATTTGGTGTAATAGACCGGATGTTGAATAGAACCATCTAGCCGATTAACACAGGTGATGCGTATTCGGATACCGCAGGTATAAATACAAGTTCTCCTAGGTAGGTTTTTGCAATATAGGAATTGAAGAAAGGTGTTGTTTGAGGATTCAAAGGCAACTGTGCTTGCTCGATCCACTCAAAATTTTTGTTCTTTTTATAATTTCGAAGAAAGGTTTACACTTGTCGTGGATCGTGAAACAAATCGGTTAAGGGCGGCCAATCGGCTGTTAGGCTTTGTACCCTTTTTACGAGTTCGGGGGTTCTAGATCGATGATGGCTTTTATTTTGTCAGGTTAGCTTGATTCCCCTTTGGTGACCATATACCCCAAAAATTTACCCGAGCCGACCCCAAACGTACACTTTCTCGGGTTTAACATCATCTTGTACTCTCTCAAACAAAGAAACATTTTATTAAGATCGTTTAGATGATCGGATATATAAAGTGATTTCACCACCATGTCATCTACATAGACTTCCATAAGTACGACCTATCATTTTCTCAAACATCTTATTTACTAACCTTTGGTAGGTCGCACTGCTTCTTCAACCCGGCGGCATCATCCTATGTGATAAATTCCACGGCTTGAGAGAGAAGAATGATGTATTTTCTTCGTCATCCGGGTGCATGCGTATTTGGTTGTAACCCGAGTATGCATCCATGAAGCTCATCGGCTCGTGTCCGCCGTGGCATCTACCATATAGTCAATGTTTGGTAATGGATAAGCGTCGCTTGGGGCATGCCTTATTCGGTCGGTGAAATCCATGCACAAACGCAGTCGCCATTGCTTTTCTTTACCAAAACAGGATTGGCAACCCATCGGGGATAGAGAGCTTCCGAATAAATTGATTATCTATCAACTTGTTAACCTCGGCCTCGAGTGATGCTTGTCTGTCGGGGGCCTAGTTTGCGCCGTTTCGGATAAGCGGGCGGAGCGTTAGATCAATATTAAGGCGGTGGCATGCATGCTTAGGGTCAATTCGGGCATGTCGCGCATGAGTCCATGCGAAGACGTCAAGATTATTTCCCAAAACTCAATCGGCTCGGTTCAATATGGTTCGGGAGGTCATGACCAATACGTAATTGGCGCCCTCGCTTGACCTTCCGAGCATTGATTGTATCAACACATTCTCTTTGGTTCCACCCGTTTTCTTTTCTTACTCTGCCCCTCTTTGATGCGGGGGCAATTCATCTTCGATGGCCGAAGCTCCGTTCTTGGCGCCAGCTCGCTTCTTCCATCATTGGTTCTTCCCGGTCGATGACCTGGATTATCCTCCTAAACAATCACCACTTTTCGCTCGGGCTCCTCTTTTGGTGGGATCGCCTTGCGTGGTCCATTTGGTTTCTCCTCGTTCCATCACGTTAATCTCCAGGTCGAGTTTGAGAGAGCATTCTCGTGACTCCCTTTGATTCCTTATGTATGGCCTCGCCATCGGATGTTGGGAATTTTATACAAAAATGATATATTGAAACGATGCTTTTATATGATAAAGCAATGGCCTCCCAATGATAGCATTGTACTCGAATCGGCGTTGATTATTTTAAATGTTGTCATGGCGGTCCGTTTACGCAACCCCGTCCCATTTGGATGGGCAAGTCAACTTCTCCGAGCGGGACTATTCTTCCTCCTCCAAACCCCAGAATGCTATCGTTGCATGGACGGATATAGCTATCGTCCACGTTCAATCTTCGAAAGGCTCGGACGTAAATGACCGATGAGTAGCTGCCAGAGTCGATCAAAATTCTATGAACTGGAATACCCAAAATCGGTGCAAGTAATGACGGGGGGATCGAGAATGAGGGTGGACCACTGGTCGGCATCCATATCGAGAGAACACAAAATGGTCGTTGGGTTTTCCTTGATTTCCGCCACCCGAACTTGTCTTTCGGCGTGGGCGGCCTGTCTGACATCAACCTTTCTTTTCCTGTTGGAGCGGCTATCTTCGTCTGTGTTAGTGTTGATTCGATTCACACTCGACATCATAAGGATCTCCCTACCCTGGTTCTCGGCCGGTGGTGGCGGCGGAGAGCTGGATTGGTTATGCGCTCCGGGTTAACACTGAGTCGAGTCGGTGGGGCGGTAGTTCATGAACGTATCTTTTAAAACCGCCTTGCCGAACAATACGCATAATTTCTCTAATTAGATCTCGGCACTCACGGTATCATGACCTATTGATTTATGATAGGCGCAATACGCATAATTTCTCGATTAGTACTCCTCAATGCGGCAACTTCAAGCACGCGTTCCGGACGAGCCCTAAATCCGGTGGTCGGGTTTTCCGAGAATGGTCTAAATCCCAACCCCCCGCCCAACTGGCGATTCCTTCCTTCCTTTCTCACGCCCGCCTGGCGTGCGGCTGGGCGGTTGCTGCCATGGCTTCTGGCGCAAATATGGCGTTAAAGTGCGGACGAGAAATTCTTAGTGCGAGGTCGCCCGATTCATGGATGAAGTAGTTAAACCAAGTTTCGGGCAAGCAAGCCGGACCATGGCTGCGATTAAAATGGCGTCATCCATCCGACACCGGTTCCATCTCTCGAACTTGCTTATTGAACCGAGAGATATAGCTTTTCGAGGGCTCGCCCTTCCCTTGTTTGATGTTCACGTGGGAATCCTTAGTGCGGCTCGGACTTTAGGCGTTAAGAAATGCGTCGTAAAGGCGGAGGCCGATCCCCCATGCCCGAATGGACCCTGTGGTAGGGTCACTAAACCAACGGTGGGCTCGGTCGCCCCAGTCGATGGGAAGGCTGCAGAGGATGGCATCACTAGATCGCATGCAGTCCATCCACGCTAAGTACTTGTAGGCGTGAGTGGTCGGGTCGGTTTCCCGCCAGAGAGACCGACCTGGGGATTTTCAATTTTGGCGTAGCAGGGTCGCCAGGATTCCGGGGAAAATGGCAACATAACTTTTGGTTGGTTCATTGCTTGGGTTGGCCTCCGAGATCGTTTCGCTTACGGACCGCTTCCAATTCATTTAAACGACGGCGAAGGTGGTGTATTTCTACATCCGTTCTGCCATAGGCTAGGGCCTTGATCCGATTGACCCTAGCGCCTCCTCTCATCAGGAACCGGAGTCGGGAGCTTATCGATCGAGCCGGGCGAAAAGGATCAACTCCCGATCGCCCCGGCGAACAACGAAGCCAAATATGAGGCACTTCTGGCAGGCTAGATATGGCGGCTTCTATGGGCCTAAAACAAGCTGTTGGTACATAGTGATTCTCGGTTGGTCGTTCATCAAATCAACGGTGAGTACGAAGCGAAAAAGAGCAAAAAATCGCACAATATTTGGACTTGGTCAAGAAGAGATTGTTACACTTTAAGACAAAAGTCTTACATGTGCCCCCGAGCCGAGAACATGCGGGCGGATGCCTTAGCTCGGCTCGGTTCGGCCAGGGGGCGGTTGCCATCGCAGATGTCACCGTCACACAACTGTCTGCCGTCACTTGGCGCAAAGAAGATATATGCAACTAAAACCGCCGAGCGGACACTGGATGACCCCAATCATTCAAAAGATTTAGAAAAAAAGAGTTCAACTCGAAAACAAAGTCAAGGGTAACACTACGAACTCAAGCGGCTCGGTTTACACTAGTAGACGGTGTCTGTATAAACGAGGATACTCCGTCCCACTCTGCGGTGCCTTTCCGAGACAGATGCGGATTATGCACTTCGAGAGGTTCACGAGGAATATCGGGAAACCATTTTTGGCGCTAGAAGGAGGGCCCGTATTGGTCCGGTCGAGTTCAGGCACAAGCAAGTTAAGTGAAAACCAGGTAAAGTTCAACGTTTATCCTTTTCGTAATAGACAAAATGAGTCAACAGTCGAGAAATGCTCGTTTGACTGAAGAACAACATCCTAACAACCAAACTGGCCAGACTACTAATGGTCAAAATATGCTCCAGACAGAAGCAGGGAGCACTACTTTATTTCCTTTCGCTCAGCTAATTGCTAACCCAACTTTTGTACAGCAAATGAACCAACTCATATCACAAACTCTCGCTACCACAAACTCTCAAGCACCTCCTCCACTCCTTGTAAATACTAACCCACTCAATCCACAACTAAATGTTAATATCAATCCTCAAGTTCCCGGGCTTCCTCATAATGAAGCCCGAAGCGATTCGAGGTAATGAACAGGCGTGTGTCTGTCGTGATAGAAGGCGGCCGCGAGAAGATGAGGAGGGGCAAAGTCGTGTAAGCGGAGTCACCGGAGAGCCAACACGACATCGCCATGCCCACTCGGTGTTCGCCGGGCGCGGGAGTTGATCCTTTTCGCCCGGCTCGATCGATAAGCTCCCGACTCGGTTTAGGATGAGAGGGAGGCGCTTAGGGTCAATCGAGATCCAAGGCCCAGCTTTATGGCGAGAGAAGGATGTAGAAATACACCGCCCGCCGTCGTTTAAATGAATTGGAAGGCGGTCAGAAGGCGAATAGTCTCGGAGGCCAACCAAGCAATGAACCAACCAGGTTTGTTATGTCGCCATTTTCCCTCGGAATCTGGCGACCCGTTCGCCAAAATTGAAAATCCCCCAGGTCGGTCTCTACAACGGGGAAACCGACCCGACCTCTCACGTCCACAAGTACTTAGCGTGGATGGGCATGACGATCCCTAGTGATGCCATCCTCTCGCAGGCCTTCCCATTGACTGCAGGCGCCGAGCCCACCATCGGTTTAGGACCTACCACAGGGGTCCATTCGGGCATGGGGGGATCTCGGCCTCCGCTTTATGACACATTTCTTAACGCCCAAAGTCCGAGCCGCACCTAAGGATTCCTCGTGAACATCAAACAAGGGAATGACGAGCCCTAAAAAGCTATATCTCTCGGTTCAATAAGCAAGTTCGAGAGATGGAACCGGTGTCGGATGACGCCATTTTAATCGCGACCATGGTTGGCCTTGCCCCGAAACTTGGATTAACTACTCCATCCATGAATCGGAGGCGACCTCGTAACAAGAATTTACGGTCCGCGCGAACGCCATATTTGCGCGGAAGAAGCCATGGCAAGCAAATGCTTAGCACCGGCCAAGCGGGCGTGAGAAAGACGGAAGGAATGAATCAACGGTTGGTAGGGTCGGGATTTAGACCATTCTCGGAAAACCCGACCACCGGATTTAGGGCTCGTCGAAGCGGCGAAGTTGCCGTATTGAGGAGTACTTTGACCCACACTCCATCGGCCATATGGAATGAAGTCTGGTCCGAATTTGTTACCTCCGCGCCTCGGCCTTTGAAGGTCGAGCCGACAAAATTAGATTCACAACGATATTGTGCCTATCATAAATCAATAGGTCATGATACCGATGAGTGCGAGATCTAATCGAGAGAAAAATTATGCGTATTGTTCGGCAAAGCGCATTTTAAAAGATACGTTCATGAACTACCGCCCCCCAAGATCGACTCGAGTGTTAACCGGGAGCGCATAACCAATCAGCTCTCTGCCGCCACCCAGCAGAGAACCAGGGTAGGGAGATCCTTATGATGTCGAGTGTGAATCGAATCAACACTAACACACCAAGATAGCCGCTCCAACAGGAAAAGAAAGGTTGATGTCGAGACAGTAGAATCAATATATCATTTTTGTATAAAATTCCCAACATCCGATGGCGAGGCCATACATAAGGGAATCAAAGGAGTCACGAGAATGCTCTCTCAAACTCCACCGGTGGAGATTAACGTGATGGAACGAGGAGAAACCAGTGGGACCACGCAAGGCGATCCCCAGCCGAAAGAGGAGCCCGAGCGGAAAGTGGTGATTGTTCAGGAGGATAATCCAGGTCGTCGACCTGGGAAGGAACCAATGATGGAAGAAGGCGAGCCGGCAGCCAAGAACGAGCCGGCCACTGAAGATGAATTGCCCCTGCAGATCAAAGAGGGGCAGAGTAAGAAAAGAAAACGGGCGGAACCAGTAGAACGAGGATGATACAATCAATGTCGGAAGGTCAAGCGAGGGCGCCAATTACGTATTGGTCATGACCTCCCAGAACCATATCGAACCGAGCTGATTGAGTTTCTGGGAAATAATCTTGACGTCTTCGCATGGACTCATGCAGACATGCCCGGAATTGACTCTAAGCATGCATGCCACCGCCTTAATATTGATCTAACGTTCCGATTATCGAAAAGGCGCAAACTAGGCCCTGACAGACAAGCAACACTCGAGGCCGAGGTTAACAAGTTGATAGATAATCAATTTATCCGGAAGCTCTCTATCCCCGATGGGTTGCCAATCCTGTTTTGGTAAAGGAAAGCGATGGCGATGGCGCTGTGCATGGATTTCACCGACCGAATAAGGCGTACCCCAGGACGAGTTATCCATTACCAAACATTGACTATATGGTAGATGCCACGGCGGGACACGAGCTGATGAGCTTCATGGATGCATACTCGGGTTACAACCAAATACGCATGCACCCGGATGACGAAGAAAATACATCATTCTTCTCTCGCTCGTGGAATTTTATTTAGGATGATGCCCCGGGTTGAAAAATGCTGGTGCGACCTACCAAAGGTTAGTAAATAAGATGTTTGAGAAAATGATAGGTCGTACTATGGAAGTCTATGTAGATGACATGGTGGTGAAATCATTTGTATATATCCGATCATCTACACGATCTTAATAAAATGTTTCTTTGTTTTGAGAGAGTACAAGATGATGTTAAACCCGAGAAAGTGTACGTTTGGGGTCGGCTCGGGTAAATTTTTGGGGTATATGGTCGCCAAAGGGGAATCGAAAGCTAACCAGGACAAAATAAAAGCCATCATCGATCTAGAACCCCGAACTCGTAAAAAAGGGTACAAAGCCTAACAGCCGATTGGCGCCCTTAACCGATTTGTTTCACGATCCACAGACAAGTGTAAACCTTTCTTGAAATTATAAAAAAAACAAAAATTTTGAGTGGACCGAGCAAGCACAGCCGCTTTGAATCCCTCAAACAACACCTTTCTTCAATTCCTATATTGCAAAAACCTACCCAAGGGATGACTTGTATTTATACCGGCGGTATCCGAATACGCCATCGCCTCGGTGTTAATCAGGCTAGATGGTTCGATTCAACATCCGGTCTATTACACACCAAGCGTTACATGACGCCGAGCCTCGCTATCCGCCAATGGAAAAGTTGGCTTATTCATTAATCATGCGGCGCGGAAACAAAATCCATATTTTCTAGAGCACAAGATTATAGTCTTGACGAACTACCAGCTGAAGCAAGTACTACACCGACCCGATCTGGCGGTCGGATGATCAAGTGGGCGTCGAGCTCGATCAATTTGATATTCTATATGAACCACGTACAACAATAAAATGTCAGGCTTTAGCCGACTCCGTGGCGAATTCACACCTTCCATACGATTGGAAGTTATGGAAGACCAAGAATGGAAATTGTTCGTTGACCTCCTTCACCGCAGCGAGCAGGGGCGGAATCGTGATAATCGATCCAAATCGAAATCTCTTTGCTTTCGCCGTGCGATTTCAATTCCCCGCGAACGAACAACGGCGAATATGAGGCACTCGGCAGGGCCTAGATATGGCAAATGCATGGCCTAAAACAATTGTTGGTACATAGTGATTCTCAAATTTGAGTGAGTCACGGCGAAAGAGCAAAAAATCGCACAATATTTGGACTTGGTCAAGAAGAGATTGTTACACTTTAAGACAAAAAAGTCTTACATGTGCCCCGAGCCGAGAACATGCGTGCGGATGCCTTAGCTCGGCTCGGTTCAACCAGGGCGGATGCCATCGCAAATGTCGTCACACAACCTGTCTCGCCCAAATCACTTGGCGCAAAGAAGATATATGCAATCGAAACCGCCGAGCGCACTGGATGACCCCAATCATTCAAGTATTTAGAAAAAGGAGTTCAACTCGAAAACAAAGTCAAGCTTAACACTACGAACTCAAGCGGCTCGGTTTACACTAGTAGGCGGCGTCTGTATAAACGAGGATACTCCGTCCCACTCTGCGGTGCCTTTCCGAGACAGGATGCGGATTATGCACTTCGAGAGGTTCACGAGGAATATCGGAAACCACGCCGAGGGCGGACATTAGCTTTATAAATTAATACGGCAAGGATACTCTGGCCATCCCTAAGAAAAGGATGCAACCGATCTCGTCAAAAGATGCGAGAGGTGCAAAGATTCGCGCCGCAGTCGGATATCATCCCGAGCAACTTACCTCCTCAAGTATTTAGCCCATGGCCGTTTGCCAAATGGGGAGTGGTCCACTCCCCACCGGCTGGCGGGGCGTCAAATATGCCATTGTGGCGGTGGATTATTTCACAAAATGGGCGAGGCGAGCCTCTGCAGCGAAAATAGATGAGGAAAAGATTGTGAGTTTTGTATGGAAGTCCATTATCCGTAGATTCGGATACCGCATTCGATTATTACAGGATAATGGGAAACAATTCGATAACCTAGGAGGTTTCGAAATTTTTGTGAAGGTTTCCACATTAAAAACCACTTCTCGACTCCATACCATCCCCGGTCGAATGGACAAGTTGATTTGTTAATAAAATACTCAAGTATACCTTGAAGGCGAGATTGGAGAGTCTAAAGGTAATTGGCGGAGGAATTACCCGGTGTACTATGGTCTCTGCAGGCCACGCATCGAGCGCCACCGGAGAAACACCTTTTCTTTGGCTTATGGAACCGAGGCGGTGATTCTGTTGAGATTGGAGCCCCTACCTTCATAATTGCAAATTTTTCTAAAGACGGCAATGAGGTGCGCTCCGAGCCGAGCTAGATCTGCTTTCGAAGAAAAAAGTGCGATCTTGAGATGAAAAACGTCGTGTATAAACAAAGGAGTGAGAGGTACTACAATTGAAAGTAAAGGAAAAGAGATTTGGTCGGCGATCTTGTGTTGAAAAAGATAACGGGTGTTGAACCCACCATTGAAGCCAACCTAGGAGGGCTATTTCGGGTCACCACGTCTTATACGGTGGGCGACGAGCTAGAATATTTGAGTGTAGAAAAATTTATGCATCCATAGAATGTAGCATACCCGAAAAGGTACTATCAATAAAGATCTCGGTTTATGATCCGGATAGGATTCAGGAATTATCCTTTCATCTCGATATTCTCGTGAGCTCTCTAAAGGAGACGAAATTCTTACTCACCTCGGCCACGCGTCGGGGCGAAAATCGCCTCCCATTGAAGAAGGCCCAATGCCGAAAAGTCATCTCGGTGCACGCCTTTGACTTATTTGAAAAAGGGCAACTCGCCCACAAGGCGGATCTATCCTTAAAAACAAAGACAGTTACGCACCGAGCACAAAACAAAGACTTGTTACGCACCGAGCACAAAACAAAGACTTAGTTACGCACCGAGCACAAAACAAAGACTTGGTTACGCACCGAGCACAAAACAAAGACTTGGTTACGCACGAGCACACAAAACAAAGACTTGGTTACGCACCGAGCACAAAACAAAGACTTGGTTATGCAGGCGCAAAACAAAGACTCGGTGTACACACCGAGCACAAAATGAAGACTTGGTTTATACACCAAGTACCAAATACAAAATAAAGATCGGGTTCATATACCAAAAAAGAGTCAATTAAAGTGGGTAAAGTCCTTATTCAGAGCACTGGAACCGAGCCCCATACTTGGGAGTATAAAAGGAAAAAGAAGACAAGCAACAATCTTACAAGGTGAGAGAAAAGTTCATTTCTACTTCAAAATTATTTACAGGCGGAGCCATTACATTCTAAGGCACGAAGCCAAGTAATCTACCTACGAAATCACGAAAAAAGTTTATAAATGAAAAAGGGCAAACAAAGACCAAGACTAAGACGGAGGCGGAATTTCAACAAAGACCAGCAGAGGCAACTTCCTGCGTCCGGAGGAGGTGAGCCTGAACATTGGGGGCCTCGGCAAAGTTCGGACGGAGAGCATCGAGATCGGCCTCCAAAAGGGCCAAATCTTCTTCTTGAAGGCGAGCAAGCGATCCCCCCTACTTTAACCGAATCAAGAATTTCTTTGAGGCCGGGTCGCGTGGCGCAAGTTAACATAAATGCATACTCCTCGAGTCCTTATAAGCTTCAACGGCTGTGGCACGAGCTTCCTCAACTTGCCGATGAGTAGCCTCTTCGGCCTCTCTCGCGCACACCATCGGCTAGACGCCTCTCCATTTCCTCGGCCGGCAACAGCAGAACGCGTTCGGCTCGGCAACCTTAGCCCTAAGCTCCTCTTGACCCGCTGGCCTCGATCTCGTCTATCCGCCTCGGCGGCCCCGCAGCAGCCTTCTTTTCTCGTAGAGAGTTGGCCCGAGTCGTAGCTTCATCCACCGGGTCTTTAACGATTCTTGTACCCATGAAGAAGGGTAGCATAGGCCTCCCGCAGTCGCCATGCCGTCTTTCCGGATCGGGCGTATTTTTCTCCACTCGCGAGTTCCCCATTCGCATGCCATAGAGCCCAATGATCCGCCCGTGACATTCCCATGGCGCATCAATTTGTTCCTCAAAGCCGATCTCCAAAGCGAAGTGCTCGATGCCTTTTGTCCAGGCACGAGGGACACTCATTTGCGGCCCGACCCGCCTCCCGGTAAAACTCTCGCTTCCTCCAAAGTCGGCGTGGCGATCGGACAAACTCCACAAACCATTGAGGCGTAGTCCAATCATTCCCTCGCGAGATTCGTCTCTCACCCGATTTGGAGGGATGAAGTGACCTTCCCTACCGAGGTCATCCGAGAAAGTTCGCGGACCTCCCCTTCCAGGGCTGTTCGAGACACTCCCGTGGCCGTCGACCAACTCTTTCGATCTGCTCGGGCTCTTCGATCACAATCCCTCCTCTTCTCCTTTGAAGGGGAGGTTCCACTACCTCAGGCACTCCATCGGCGGGCGTTTGTCGGCCGGATATCGCTCTCTCCGAGCCGCTCCGCATCCGGGGTTGGTCGGCGATCGCTTGAGAGTCCGACACGCGGCCGTTTTCCTCACGCTGCGGGCGAAGGCGTGCACGCAAATCAAGCCACACCTATATAAAAAGCAACCACCATTAAAAAGGTCAAAAAAAAAACGAAAAACATTTGAAAGGAAGTGTAAGAAATACTATGTTTACTCGAGCGGCGCTAACCGCACTCGGCGCTCGGAGTCCGTGTTTGCCCAATGGGCAAAGACGATCAATCCCCACGGGATCGACGCCGCAGAGACAGGCGTAGCTCGCTCTGTTCGAGCCATTTGCTCCCCGAGAGTGGGGCGTATTTCATTTCGGGAGGATTCTTTGAGGCTCTCTCCTAGCCTCCCCCTCCCCGCTCTGCCGCCTCATCCCGAGCCGCCCCCGGCCTCGAGGTCGTGCGGCGAGCAGGCCTCAAACCTTGCGGCAAGTTGGCCTCGGTGGCCAATCTCTCAATCCTTTGTCCTCGATGCCCCGAGCCCCTGGATGTTTTCCACCCCGAATAAAGGTGGCCGACAGAGGCCCCCTTTGATGCCCTTTCTCTATAAAGGCAAAAAGACGAAAAAAAAGAAGCAAAGTCAATAACAAAAGGAAACAATAAACGGCAAAAGCGAGAGAAAGGAGAAAAGATAGACTTATCAGAACTAAAAACAAAATTTGATGGAGGATGAAGAATAGTTTCCTTGCTCCATCCTCCACGCGAGCTTGCCACTCGCCGCTCACCCTGAGCCACTTATCTTTCCACTCATTCAAAGATGAAGGGAGACCTTCCACTAGCCGTCCGGATACCCGGTCGGGTCCAGACGTAATACCACCGGACGGTGACCCCGAGATGAAGGAGTCGCTCGCCGATAAAGAGCTCGTTCATCTCTTTGAATTTGGGGGCGAGGATATTTTTCTAGGTGGAACATCACCGGAGGCCGATGATCCTACCCCAAGAAATAGGGTGCACTGGTCGGATGCATACCCCACTTGCAAAACCAGCGTGAGGAAAGCGCGAGTGGCTTTTTATAGGGCGTGGCTTGATTTGCGTGCACGCCCGCAGCGTGAGGAACAATACTGCCAGCGTCGTTTCGGGCGATGGCGACCAACCAGAGATGCGGGGCGGCTCGAGAGCGAGATATCCGGGCGCAAACGCCCCGCCGATGGAGTGCCCGAGGCGATGGAACCTCCTTCAAAGGAGAAGAGAAGGGATTGTGATAGAAGAGCCTTGAGCGATGAAGGAGTTGGTCAAAGTCACCAGTGGCAAGAGTTGGGCGACATGCACGATTAGAGAGGACATGTGTCCTTTTTAATTATTTTTGATTAGTGATTGATTAGTGCAAAGATGACGATCGTTAAAAACCCACTTACTCGGGGGTATAAAGATCCTCATTTTAAGAGGAAAAAGAGAAAAAGAAGGGAGAGAAAAGAAGACTGTAAACACGAGATTGTAAGAAAAGACCGACCCCGATAATTCGGCTCGGCATTACGCAAAAGACAGAATTAGCCATAAATAAACGCGTATTACGCATACTTATATTTCCACGTGTTAAATTTCTTGTATATTTTGTTTGTTGACCAAAACGCACGTCAACATGTACGAACCTTGGTTTTCATCAAATCCTTCAATTTGAGAAGTTTCTCATGAAAATGGTTGATCGTTCTCCGCTCATCTTTGTTCATGTACTTGTCCTTGGACAATCGATCGTGGTTTTATGTTAGGGTCATGGAGCACTCTGCTTTTACGCTTCCGCCAAACGTAAAGCAACGAGCAATTCTCGAAAACTACTCTATCAAAGATGGTCATTTTATGGAAAGTAATCAAACTTATGAATTTAACCAAATAAAGATAATTTCATTCGGTTGGTTTTTAAAGTGACACAAAATCTTACTATGTTGTAATAAGATCAAGCCAAAAAACACTATGTAAGATAGTTGCGTCAATCGAAAATTTTCAGGTGGGGTTATTATGTCCATTTGCTTGTAGTCGGGCGGTGGCCCGGCCCACGGGCGCTAGAAATAGCATTATTTTTCTCTCCTTTTTTATTTTTTTTTTATTTTTACCGATTTTTATCCGACTTTTGCGGCCCAGCCCGGTTTGTTGGCCGCTTTAATGCCTATGCAAGCGCCTAGGCCCGATTTTAGCCCTTTAGGCAATTTTTGGTCAAAACTATCTTTTGATTTTAGCAAAATCAGTTGGCTGGGCGCTAGCCGATTTGTTGGCCACCTATGCAGTGCCTAGGCCCGATTTTTGCCCACCTAGCCCGATTTTTGTCGAAACATTTTTGAGCCAATTTTAGCAATATTGGATCGGCCTAGGGGCGCCTAACGCTTTGGCGGCCACCTAGGCCGATTTTTACGATTTCTTGGGTGTCATTATGAAGTCAAAATTTATCGTAGAGTGGACTAGAAAATAAATAAATTAGAAGAATCTCCAACAGAATAGTATGAAAACATTGAATCTGCATGCAATAACAAGATTAACATAAATATTACCTATAGCACCAATTGCATCAAGACGATCAGCATCTTGTACCACTCCAAATTCTGGATAACGAGTACTCCCTGTAAGTCCCCCAATCTCCTCTTTGAAACCTGAAAATTGTGAAGCAGATCCAATTGTCATAGGCTCATAGCCGGGTTAAGACAGTAAAACTGTATCATGCCATATGCAAACATAGTTTGCAAAAATTAATCCTGATATTTCACATGGAAAAAAATTGAAGGGTTTTATTACCAATGAATAAGAAAAACCAAGTATAAGCAACCAATATATGAGATTGAGGAGATAAGTTAGAAGCTAATTTAGGATGAATATATGAAACATAAATGTCTCTCAAAGTTAGACGAGCATGTAAGTGCATAGATGCAAATTACAACAAGTTATTGGCAAATGTCGACCTTCCTACATGTAATAATAACAAAAAGTGCTTCAAGGAAGCTTACCCATTCCCTTTATGATGCTTAATATCCTTGTCTTTATATTTTCATCTACTCTTTCCTTGACAAGGAAGTCCTCAACAATCTTCCCTTCTGATGGATCTCTAGATTTCACATTATTGAAAAGGGTAAAAGATTAAAGAGGAATCAGTGTGAATAGAAGTGAAAAAGATTGGAAAAATTTGCGAGGAACCAAATACCGTTGCAATTTTTGGTGAATACAATCATGAAATAGGGAAGGATCATCAGACACTTGAACTATACTCTTGAATTGGGGAGAAAGATATAGTTCATTGAGCTTTTTAGCTACGATATAGTTCCAATGATTTCAGTGCATTTAATTTTAAGTAATATATGATCGGAGTGTCCAGAAAACTGCAAGTTTTACACTATGAAACAAGATTTTTCCTTTTTCTAAAACAAAAAATCCACACAAAAAAAAAAGGAAAAAGAAAACCAGAAAAACCGCTATTCATAGATTGTCATAGTAATATATAATCAAAACAGGCAGTGTATGGACAAAAGCAGTAATTTAAGAAGAACAAGGAGAACAACACCAACCTCATATATTTATAGTCCCCTGCAATTAATAATCGAAAAAGGTACCATCAGTACATCAAAGATGAGCATAGTTATAGGAAGAGGAAGTATACCAGATGTTAAAATTACAGTTATACATCCATGCATCATAAAGAAATATAACGGAGAAAATTTGTCATCTCTCAAAGAGTGCTAACAGAACATGAAATAAGTGAAACCGTAAGTTAAAAAGATTTATCAGAAAAAGAAAGAAAATCAAAGCAAAAGGAACCAGGGAAATGTAAGCCATCACTTTATGTTTGTAAGCCAACCAGATGAACATATGGTAGCATCTTACATTGATTTTACATTTCTTTGACCGTGTATGCATATTGAAATTAAAGGAGCAATGCATTAATACCTATGTCATGTAGAAGTGCAGCTAACTCCACCTGAAGAATAAGAAGATAAAATATCAACTCACACATTTTGCTAAGACATATTTGAAACACAGGAGACAATCAAACTGCAACATTTAATCAAACAACATTAAGATCATCACATAACACACACACAAAAATACCAGTAAACAATGCCCTTCACGTAAGCAGACTACTTTTCAATCTTCATATGTCTATCACAACTAAGATTCATGAAAATTAAAGTTCCAATTTTGAAATCTATTTTTAATGCGTACACAACTGAGGCTTAACAATGTAGCATTAAACTTGATGTGGAAATTACCATCCTAACCTCACCTCGCTGGAAATTACTAAAATGCCCTTGAATCCGCGGCTTTTATAAGGGTCCGGACCCGACCTGACCGGGACCGCAAGCTCTCCACCATCGATGGAGTGCCACGTGCATGACGATGATCCGCATTTCACGGTGAACAATACTATAAATACGACGCGAAAATCAAGGTAAAAGGTAATTGGCCATTATTTTAAATTACCTCGCTCTTTATCCCCTCGATTGACTTAAGCTTCGGAGGGCCTTGGTGGGGTCACCCGGCTAGCCTAACGTGTGCTTCTGTTTCGTATCCTCGAACAAAGACTTCACCGTCAATCCTAGGTCAGGTTATCTCATGCAAAATACCTCACCTCGCTTTCTGGTTTTACCTCCCTAAATCAAAACTATATACACATATAATTCTTAATAGAATTCTTAATATGTAATGATTACCAGATAAATGACAACCGCGAAACTAAAACAGCAAATTTCTAAGAAAGAAAAGCAGAACGCACAAATTCAGCAAAATATTACCCAATTTATGAATATCCACGTTTTACAGTTTCAGTAAGATTTACAAGTATACACGATACTAAAAGCAAATACACTAAATTACAGTCCAATTAAAAAAAAAGTTAAAGGGGGCAATTGGCGTACGATGAGTATGGAATCAGGAGAAGCAGAGAGACCCTCTTCGTGGGCAAGAGAGAGAGCTAGGTCTCGCACTCTGAAGGCGTGGGCAGCGTCGTGGGATGCATCGTTCCCTTTCATGGCTGATTTCACCAATTCCTCTGCTTTTACTATTATCTCGCTCTTCCCCATTATTTATCTCAATGTTTCTTCTCCAATCTGCACACCGGGTTCTCGCCTGCGCAAACTGAGGGCCGAGAGATCAGCTGGTCAGTTAAGGCTGCTGTTATGGTAAACTATGGCTTGACTTCTTGACTCTTGTCTAGTTTCAATATTTTCTACTTTGTTTTTAAGAGGGTTTATTCGAAGGCAAAACCCTACTTGTACCAAAGAGTCCTTAATCAGACAAATTGTAAAATTGAGGATATGCACGAGTGACAGTCCTGCAAGAGAGAAGATCTACATAAGACCAACGGAATACCTAGCAACATCCCTTCCAATATTTCAGCAAAAACCTGTCACCACACAGATTTGAATCCGCGACTCATACACACAATTTATCGAGAGATGTTGAAGGTTGATGATGGGTATGATGAGAAGCGATGGCGGACGCAGGTCGGGATTTGGGGGGGGAAATTTATTTTGAAGACCTATATATGAATTTTTTTCAAAATTTTGGGGGCAAATGTAATTTTTCATAAGTATAGGTATATTTTTAAAATAAAACATAAGTAGAAAAATCAATTTTTGAAAATTCATTCCCCCACTTGCCCCCTTAGTTCCGCCTACGATGAGAAGGGTGAATTGCATGAAGTTGTCTTAGAATTGAAAATATTGAACCCCATGTATAACGTATGCAAAAGGTTAAGTTTGCAGGGATGTCACTCCAATCACCTTGACACTTACCAACTCATTTGTGTCCCTGGGCCCCAGTATTTTCTACTTTAAATTTATAAATTATACCCATTAACATTTCATTTTTAAGAATCATTTTACACAAAAAAAAAAATTATTTTTTCCTTGGAAAAATTTAGAATTCAACACATTATCCTTGCAAGTATTTTCTATTTTAGATTATAGTCGGGGACGTCAAGCGATATTTTTCTTTTTCTTCATAGAAAAAAAGGTAAAAAAAGATGTATTTTTATTTCTTGGGGCAGATTTTAAAATTTAATAATTATATATATAATTTATATAAGTTTTAGAAATTTATGAAGTTTATTTCAAAAAAAAAAAAAAAAGAAATTTATGAAGTTAAGGATTTTTTTAGCGATTTTATGAAGTTAAGGGCATTTGCCCTGCTCGCCCTCTCCGTCCGATTATACCAATTTCATTTTTTTCCACTAAGTTCTTTAAAAATATTTAGTTTAAATTAAAATTCAAGCATGAAATACCCAAACTGTGAATCCCATATTATGGGAAAAATGCGGGAATAGATTTTTTCCTTATTTTGTTTCATTATATTGGATGATAAATACAAGTCTATAAAATAAACATGTGTTGTTGATTTTTTAGATGTATATATATGTGTAGAGCATCTAATGGAAGGGGAATGGAACACAAATTAAAACAAGAAACCTGATTCCAAAAATGCTCTTCTAATAAACGCAACCAAAATAAATGAAACAAAAAAGTTCCACAAAAATGTAAAAATACCTTCTTAGAATTATTGTAAAGCCAAAACACTAGCCCACATCTTGTCAAGCTAAAACATAATTCAGTTACACTTTTGTTTCATTCTACCTCAATAACCACCAAGAAAACAAAAGGTTGCCTTAATCTTTGTAAGGCATGTTATGAAAATTAGTTCAATGTGGGTAGCTTTACACATTCACAGGAACAAGCTTAAACCATTGTACTAGTGGATTTTCAGCACAAGTAGCAAGATCATCAAGATTGTCTCCAACACAAAGACATTTCTTACTCACAATTACTGTGGAGTTTGAATTATTCTTCTCCAAGCACAAATATTTCCCTTGTCCATTTTGGGCACCTAATTGAAGCCCAGAGCTTGAGACAAACTTCCACTTGCTCCCATTGCCCGAACAATCATTCGAAACACAGGCGGCGCCACCATCTCCCGCCACCGTGAGGCACCGTGGACTTCCCGCCAGCTTGATGGGACCGCCGTCTTGGTGTTGGTCCCATCGGGTCGCGGTTTTGCAGTTGGCTAGGAAAACATTATTGGCCTTGCCAATTTGCAAACATTGGCCACTTTGAGGATGGAAGATTATGTAATAGGTTGGATGATTGGACTTCAAATCTGAAATGACAAAGCAACATAATTTAGGTTTCTTACGGGCTAATGGATTAGGTTAATCTTGAAGAAGGGATAATTACAAAAACTACCCCGAAGTTTGGATTAATTACAAAAGGCCAAGATATATTTGAAAATTACAAAAATTCCTTAAGATTCTATGTTAAATGTAATAGGATAATTGCAATATTATATATTTACAAATTTAGGAGGTGTTGAAATGTTATTGCTTATAAAGGTAGTAAATAGTTAATTCGATATTGCTTAGGTGGATAATGTCCAACTCCCATAGGATGTTGATATGTGTCTCATTATATAAACATGGTTGTGTTAACTTCCAAAACAAAAAGACATAAATACCTAAAATAGGATACATGCTAACATGTAACACGAGTTGGGTATTATCCACATGAAGAAAGATCGAATGAACATGAGCAAAGTGTAAGACAAAATCAAACCCAATGGGGTTTTGTAATTTTCAAAACCCGTGGCTTTTTTGTAATTAACTCAAACCTCGGGGGTAGTTTTGTAATTGTCCCTCTTGAAAAATAGAATTTCTATAATAAGATTATGACCTTTGAAGTTTAGTCTAATTATAGAAAGACCCAACTATCTTTCAGAATTATGAAAAAATTACAAATACCCCCATATTTGTTTTTATTTTAGAAATTGCACCCTGATGAAAAGGGGTATTTGTTAAGGAAACACAAATGTATAGTGGTTGTTTGAAATTTCAAAAGATAAATGGGTCTTTTTGTAATTAGACTAAACATCAGGGGAAATTTTGTAAGTATCCCCAATATTACCTTGATATTTTTTTTTTTTATTTGAGAAGCCAAAATTACCTTGATTCATCTGTCTTATGGCTTGCAATCTGTCTAGATAACCAGGGTTTCTAGGACCATCCCAATTAACATCCATAACTCCAAAATACTCTTCCAAATTAACTGTCCCCTGTCTAAGCATATAGCTCCCCTGAAATGTCCATAATGCCCAATCAATATCTTTCTCTGCCACCTCAGCCAACAAGCAAGTTATGTACCTGTTTTCTGCCTCATTTACACCCCTTTGGTCAATACCAAATTCACTCAAAAAAAGAGGAAAAGGGTTGTCCCCTGTTGTTAAAAAGAGATAATTATCTCGGGCCATTTTCGTCACAACAGCACATAAATTGTTGGTTTGAGCCGTCCATCTATCAGCAGAGATGCCAAATGTGTACCAATGTGCTTCGTAGACTAATTTGTTGTTCAGATTTAGTGGTAATGGCTTTGTCCTTAAAAACCCGAGGTTGGTATCGTAGGATAGTCCTGAGATTATGACAAGAAAATCGGGGCTTTCTTTGTGGATTGTGGTGGCGCCCTCTTGCATGTATTTGTACCATTCCGTTTCGTTTTGCCTTTTGCCTCGTAGCTCGTTTCTCATGCTCATGCCTACGACCTACAAATTGAAAATTGTCACTATCAAATCAAATTTAGGGGTACTTACAAAAAAGACCTTGGAGATTTTGACTAATAACAATAACGGGGAATTATCTAATTTTTACAATCACATACAATTATCCCCATCAGCTAGAGAAATCAAAATGAGCCGACCAAGAAAAAAAGATTGAGTTGGGTTCATTTTTGAGGCCCGAGATGAACAAACCTATTTGGCCCGGCCCATTCGATCCAAAACACTTGGTCGGTCGGCTATATTTTATATGTATTTTTATGGTGGGCTCCAAAAATAGTGTCTCGATCACTATTTAGTCCGGCTCGGCCTGATTTTTCCCCTTGGCCCTGTGGGCCTGTAATGGTCTGGCTTGACCCGTTTGATAGTTTTACCCGCAATGCCCCTCCATTAGAATGATAATGGGCCGAACCGGATGGACCATTGCGAGCTGTCAGGCCAAGTAATAAAATCAATCGGGCCGAACCGGAATTTTTGTTGGTCGGTATTTTGTGTTGTCCAACCCAACCCATCAACAATATTCACACATGATTTATGTTGGACCGTTTGGGCTTCTGTGGCCGGGCAGGAGTAGGCCTAATAGTTTTCGGGCTTCTAAAATTGAAACTCAACTCAGCCCTATATGCAGGCTAGGGTACTATTTGTGAAATAGAAACATAAATGGGTAATTGTTGTTTTTAAAGATAACTGGATTTTTTTGTTATAAGGCTAAACATCCAGGGTAATACTTGTAATTTTTCCATCAAATTTATGTGGAGTGCTTTTACTATTTATGCCATCCCAAAAATCGATAATTAAATCGGGACTAGATCTTCTGTTTCACATTTCTATTCCACTTTATTGGATTAATGACACATTTACAATTATGATATTATTTTGTACACGTAACATTGATCAAATACAATGAAATATAAATTGATATATGTATTGGATTAATGACACATTTACAATTATGATATTATTTTGTACACGTAACATTGATCAAATACAATGAAATATAAACTGATATATGATTGTGAAACTGGAATATCATTCCAATTAAATTACTGCATTTTGGTCATATTTTGATAATCCTCCCATGTAACCACATAAACCAAAGAAATGTTATGCAGTTCCTAAAACTTACAATGATACAAAATCACTCTTCATAACTTATTCCATCATTTCATCTATTACTCATAATCCCATCACGAGTCATTGCCCATTCTTGATTTAATTCCACTCTTGCAAGTGCATCTAGAATAAATGTTAGGCATTATTATCTTCCCTTGTGCTCCTTTTGATTCAATTACATTTACTAGTCTTGCCAAACGTGGGTTCAAATTTCCTATTCTACACGTGTCAATCATCCAAAATAGAGTGGAATAGAAAACGGAACAGAAAATATCCTGATCCTTAGGCTAAGCATACCCAATCACATTGACACTTTCAACAAAAAATTTAATAAAACAAAAAAAATCAAGAAAACACACAAAAACACCAATATATTATATTCATATACTCACCGCCGAATTACCCTTATACGCTCTCGCCACCGCAGTTAAACCCTGTAACCATTCGGTCGGGTCGAAATTAGCATCCCCGAAAAACCCGTTACCATCGTCGTCTCCACAACACCAATCCGGCCGGCTAACATGGTTATCAAGCACCACCATGAGATTATTCCTCCCAAGCTCATCCACCACAGCCTTGTGGAGTTCCAATATTCTCATGCTCAAAATCCCGGGGTTATTTTTGGCAATGCCTGTTTTTGCAGCCGTCAGATTATACTTATCGAGTGAATCCGAAACTTTAAGGTTGTAATAATCGGGCCTGGTGAACATAAAAGTGGCCCACGTGAATCTAACACAGTTAAACCCTGTTTCGGCTATTTTGGACGCTATGTGATTCAATGGCTTCTTTTCCAGCCCTTCTGCTATCATTGGCTGTAAATGTGAAACCCAGTTCACACAGGCTAGTTTTACTCGTTTTGTTCCATCGACTATGAATCTGGAATTAGTTGAGAGTTGGGGGACTGAATTGCAAAATGCGGAAAATTGAAGGAAAAGAAACAGGGAATAATGGCTTTATTAATAGTCATTCGTCTGCCTTCCATTTTTTTTTCTGGGTTTTAGTTTTGGTTAGAATTGTGATTGTGTTTGGGGTGTCCTTTATAATTAACTAAATGTGAGGAGTAAGTGTGCTAAGTCTATGCTGGTGCTTACTAAAATATGGAGTGAAATTCGGGAGACTAAAACAAATAAGACAGGTGTCTTCACAATGGTGCTTGAACAAATTTGTCATGGGGAAAGTCTCATTATTATACTTTACTGTCATGATTTTTTTAGTATGAAGTATTAAATGATGACACAAATTGGAAAAACCAGACTGTTAATTAATTACCAATTTCCATTTTATTTGAGAGATAACTCAAAGAATGTTCACACCGGGACCACCAGCTTGTTGCTCAAGTGATATTGTTGACCCTTTAAAAGGGTAATGACCAGTTTATCCTCTCTCCTCCAACCAATACTCTCATCTTATTAAAAAAGAATGTCGGAATTGGAGTGTTTGCAAAAACTTATGGATTTAAAAGAAGTGACTTATCGAAATAAAAGAGGAAATTAGTTGGAAATGATCAGAAGTTAGTAGTGTTTGCAAATATAAACTTTAAATTGATTAAGTTAAATTTGATGGTGTTTGGTGAATAAATTGAAAAGTATTTTTAAATATTTTAAAATGAAACCAAAATATGAATTAATAAAAAATTTAAATCACTACTTTGAAATTCTGATTAAATTATACAAAATTAGACGCACGAGTTTCAACTTAAACACACTGAAACTAATTTCTTTTCCAACAAAAAATTGATAACAAATATTTAAAATATTTGCGAACAATCTTTGAGTGAATGAAAATTGTACTAAATTGGGATTGTAGCTAGTATGAATACATTAACCTGATATACTATGTTTACTTTAACCTAATAACTTCTTTTTACTGTGACATATTTTGCAAGTGTTAATAGTCCGTAAAACCGATAATCGGATAGTAGTATAGTGGTTAATTAAAACTCTCAAGCCCAAATAAAATGTAGTGGTTCAATTCTCATCACCAGCTCTCTAAACCATAAACCCTGAACTAGTTCACTAGTAGGATATGTACTAAAAATTAAAAAGAAAAATAATCCTTGGTACCCATAATTTGATTGAGAATCATCTAAGTTCAGGAGAATAAGAATTATATATTACAACATTTTTGTCGTCAAATCAAAATGGAGATGCGTCCAATGATCCAGCTCAAATTCATTAATGCTTAAGCTATAAAGGGAGAAAAAATTCAACCTGTGAGTGCACTGTACAGATTTAGTGCTTTCGTAGATGGAGTAAAAGGTCAATTCAGTGATGTTGACATCAAACTAATAAATATCATTACATCATATGAAGGGTTTGAAAGATTTCACTGGTTCAATAATCACTATGTATACTATATATATGTCAGCAGTAATTCAGTATTTAGCATAGTAATTCTTATATTTATAAGTGCTTATTAGGTGTTAAATGAGACATTTGACAATAAGAGAGCTTTGAAAACACGGCTGTAAAAGTTATTGTAAAAGAGAAATTCATTTATTGTACACATTTTGGCAATGTCGGTAACAGTTAACGCACGATTAATTAAAGTTGGGTTGAATTTGGAGGCCTTTTGAGTAGAGATTCACATTCTAGGAACGTAAAATTGGATATTTAGTCATGTAATATTAGGGGCAGTGACCGCTTTATTTTGGTCCTTCAAAAAAAAATCGGGTTTTCAGTAAAACTGTGGCACTTGGGGGGTCGAAGAAGGTGGAGAGTGATCGCCGATGCAAGAGAGGTGCGGACAATGAGCGGCTCCTGACAGACTTCTAGGTGGAGGAAAACATGAATGAACCGATCCTACACCAAAAAGATGAGATTCGGGAGTGTGTAGGTATGAGAGTATACGATTGATGAGAGTTTAAAATATTTGATAAGTACTACTCATACCAACAAAATGCGTCTTCTTTTCAGGTGCTCATCCAGGGCCGCTCCTATTGTAAGTCCATCGAGTCGGTCGATTCGGCCCGGAAAATTTACAAAATTTAGGGGCCCAAATTTTTTGTATACCTTTTATATATAGTACATATCTAAAATAAATAATATAATGAACAAAGTGTGTGTTTGACCTAATAGTTAATGCATTCCGCTACAAAGTCTCTAACTACTGATACCCAGGTTCGAATCCTATTGAGTGCATGAGTTTTTTTATTTTTTTGTATTTTGTTATTAAGATTAAAAAAATACCCACAAATGAAGGGCCCATATTCCTTGGCTTTTTTGTAGCGTTGTTAGTTTCTAACAATATATCACATTTAATTTTTCTTATGGTTTTAAATTAAATTTTCTCAAATGAAAGAGGCAAACAATTGGAAAAAATGGGGCCCAATTTTTAAAGTTCGACTCTAGCCAAAAGATTAGTAGAAATGGCTCTGTCTCATTATATAAAAACTCCAAAGTTAAGGGTGCTTTTGCCCGAGCAATTTCATGATGGTTGACCCTTGAGAAGGCTGCTCTAAGGGTGCACGTAAGTGAAGATAAAACATCTTTGGAAAAACTCATATTTGTTTGTGGGGACGGATGTCGATCCGGAAAGCGGGATATTACAAAAGCGTGTAATGGAAAAAAATAGTTTCGCTTTTGATCCTAATTTTCAGAATCGAAGCCGCGAGTCGCGACACGGGATTTTCCGGCAAAAATGGAATTTTCGGTCAAATTATGGCCAGATACAAGACTATTTTTAGTTATTTCGTGAAAATTAGATTTTTAAAAGGGCCTAAAGCGACCGGCCCTATAGTTATAGGACTAAACCTGCAAGGCTGCAATTTTGCCGCTTGAGGACCTATCTTGGATTTGAGTGGAGAAATGCTGAAAAATATTTCCATTTATTTAGTATTAATACTGGTAAATGAGAAAACAGCCTTGAACGAATATAATTATCAGGCACTTTAAGGAAAATTTACACAACAATATATTTTTGGTAATATTCTCATAATTAGTTAGAAAGGAAAATGGAGGTGACATCATTTTCCATTAATTTACTATGATCTCATCTTCATTTTCTTTAACTAAGCCTAAATATAATATGTAATCAATAACCGGGAAGCTTTTAATTGCTCGGAAAAATTTAATTCTTGTACGGATCTTACATTTTTAAAAGGATAATTTTGAGAGACGGTGTGGCTATTTTTAAGAAAAAGTCCAATACGTACCTCAACCTCCCATGGACTTTTTGAGTTTTTAGTTTATTACTTATGTTAGCAAATATGCCACAAAACATAAATCACATATTTGCACATATAAGATGCGCTGAATATATATATTTGCAGCGAAATTATCGATCTACGTAGCCAGGATTGAGCCCGTGTACAAGTCTCCTTTTGATATATGATTAAGTCATCTACAAGCAGTGGCGGACGCAGGATTGCAGCTTTGGTGGAGCGAAAAAACGAACCGAGTTGATAAATTTAAGCTATGAGAAAAAAAAAATTTAATATACTAATCATAATTAATAGTTTTTTATAATGTAAAACACAACTAGTTGAAATATTTATCAAAATTTTGGGGGCAATTATAAATTTACTCCTTTAGCTTAACTATAAAAAAATAATTTTCAAAACTTTTGGGGGTTGGGGGGCAGCAGCCCCCCCCCTGTCCCCCTGTGTCCGCCATTGTCTACATGTCTTTTTGCGATTGAACCGCAAATACGAACAAATTCCGTAGATTGGTTGAACCACAAATAAACCATGAACAAGATCACGATTCGTCTTTCTAGTTGGTGTAAATAACACAACTTGTATTGAAATATTTACGTGGTAAATAATTTGGTCGTGCGAAGAATTTTTAAGGAAAACTAAAGTAAATCACATTAGCATATATAACCAGCAAAAAATTATTAAGATTCTTGTCTGTTAAGATTGTATGGGACCAAAATTATTAAGCTTTTTGATTATGAATTACTGTATCTATAAAAAAAAAATGAGCTTGTAATTTAACTATTTCTAGTAAGATGTGGATGTATTAACTAATATTGGAACAAAAATAAGGTGACTTTCCCATACCATATTATTGGACATTAGCTGAAATAAGCTTAAACCACCGACTCTGTGGACTTTCTTGGCAATCGATGGAACCATTTTCCTCCAAACACATGCATTTTTGGTAAAAACTCTAGGAGAGTAATTAGGATTCCAATCCAGGCACAAATACCTGCCATGCTCATCTTTGTTTGTCACCTGGAAATTAGAGCTGGAAACCGATTCCCATTGACTTTGCCTGCTGGTACAATCTAGGGAAAGTGTCACTCCCGGCTGCTGACAGGCACAGTTCAGTGCCGTCAGCCGGATTGGATTTCCTTTCCTATCGTAATTCCATTTGTTGAACCACCAACAATCACTAGCATGGACCTCAGATTTATACACCCGAATGCAGATGGATGATACATAATTTGGTATGTTGGACCAGTTGAGTAAGGATCTACACGAAAAATAGGTAATAAGTTATAAGTTACGTCTAAAATTGATGAATGGTAATTTTAATTTTTATTTTTTTCGTCAAACCCAAAAATTTACCCATGTAAAGTAGTGGTTGTGGATTCCCCGATTATAAAATACAAAAGGCGTGTTTTGGGATGCCAATAGTCTAAATGGGTAAATTCGACCATATATATAATTCAAATATTTATTATGTTGTTGATATTATAGTTTAAAGATATATCTTTTAAATTATAAAACATGTAAAGTGTGTTTAATGAGTCTATTCATTAGGTTTGGATACTTAAAAATCTTAGCGGGTTGAGTCTCTCAAATACCCCTTTAAACTTAAATTGTTACAATCTCTTGAGATTTGTATTTACCTAACAAATATCTCTTTCACATGGGTTCGTTTTGATGCAATTTATAAAATAGAAACAAATATCAAGAGGTGTTTGTGATTTTAAAAGAAAACTGGATTTTTTTGTATTTAGACTAAACATCAAGGGTAGTTTTTATAATTAACCCTAAGAAAATATTTAATTTTCAAAATTGTAAATAGCCTTCTCGTATTTATTCTATTTTGCAAATTGCAATCTCAATAGGGTGTATTTGTTAAGTAAATATAAACCTCGAAGTGGTTGTCTATAATATTTAAGGAGGTATTTGTAATTTTGAAAGATAATTAATTTGTTTAATTAAATTAATTTCAAGGGTAATTTTTTCAATTTATCATAGAATTATTGTATATCTTCGGACGCCTAAAAGAAAAATAAGAGCGATAAAATTATGACAGAGAGTGTATATATATCTACCATTCCTTAAAAAAATGAACATACCATTCCTAAAATAAATAAAACACGACATACCATTGGTGTATCATTGAAACTCTTAGCCACAATAACTAAACCTTGTAGCCACTCTTTGGCATCAAAATACTTGTCCCCAAAGAACCCATTTCCATCATAATCACCACACCACCACAATGGCTGACTAACATGGTTATCACTTATCATTTTCAAGTACAGCCATCAAACCCTGTTGTATACAACCTCTTCAATCACACCCCTTTGGGCCTCAACAAGAGTACGGTTCAGAACCCAAGATTGTACTGGGCTATCCTTTCCATGTAATCGTTAAGCCCAACAGTACGAAAAGATTGGCCACGCGTATCGGGTGAACATGTGGGTGGCCCAAGTAAGCCGCACGCAGTTGAATCCCATTTGTTCCACATGCCTTGCAATGTCGAAAATGGGCTTCTTGTCCAGCCATTCTGCTAACATGGGCTCGAGGTTGGCGGCCCAGTTGACACAGGTCAGCTTTACTCGGGCTCTAGTGGACTCGTCTATGATCAATCATGAACTTGTTGAGAGAGGAAGTGAGTAGCAGAGTCCAGAGAGATGCAAAGGAGAGAAGAAAACATTGTTCGAGGATGATCTTATATTGCATGGTTTTTGTTTTTCAGATGAAGTGAAATTTAAATTGTTGTGTGCAAGGATATAAAGGGAAGAGGGTGTTAATGAAAGCTTTAGTTTCGTCCAACATCATTTGATCAGAATTTTGAGATAGAAATTAGTTGGATCCAGGTATAATTTGGTAATTTTTAGGGCTAATTTGGTATTTAAGCTTTTGTTATGTTGCATAGAGTTGAGAGATTGTTTGTTTTCACTTTTCACGGACAAGCATAAAGATTACGTGCTTGTTTGTGAGCACTTTTGTGATGGACTTTTGGATTTAAAAGTTCATTTTAATAATAATTGATGTTTGGTAGTTAATTTAGAATGAAATTTTGGATAAGTCATTCTTTCAAAAAGTTTATTCTAGTCTTCAAGAAAAATTAGAATTGGAGACTTTGTGAAAAGTCACTTATTAAGAAAATGGACTTTTGTATAAGTCTTTCCCAAATATGCACGTATATCATTGTTATCAATGGCGTCGCTAACCCACGAAAGTGAAGTGAGTCGGATGAAGAACTAAAAAAACCATATAAATTGTAATTAATTTTTTTATCAGTTGGGGCCAGTATGGACCCCTCTATCTCTGCCACTAAATGTTATATACGTGTATTCGTAGGATTCGAGTTTCATGTTTCACTTTCCAACAATTCATATATATATGAATTGCACGTGTAAATCAACCAGTTAAGCGGAACGGGAAAAGGAAACATGAAATCTGGTCACTGATGATGTATTAAAATAGAAAATCTGACTTGAGGGGTGTACCTAATGTCATATAAATCATAATTGAGGGTAAGTTTAATGCATCCCTATAATAGATTATTTGGGCCGGTTAATGTTCATGATTTATCTTGGGCTGGTCAATGAATGCAAAATTGCTTAAATATTGCAAAAATGAAAAGAAATTGTGGAAATATGTTGAATATCGGGGGGTTTACTGGTTGGTGCACACAGTGTATGTGCCCTTGACTGCCTTTCAGTCATTGCCTCAAATTCCATGCTCACGCACCTGCAAGGTATGCCTGACCTTTTAAAAAAAAAAAAAAAAAAAATAGCGTTGGCGCACGAGTTGTGCGCCAGTCGTTCAAATTTAACTTTGTTTTCTGGCACACATGGGTGATGCGCTTCCAGGCACACCCTCCATGTGCGCCATCGAGTAAAACCACCCCCCTATTTCCACAATTTCTTTTAAGTTTTGCAATATTTAAGCAATTTAGCGTGGAATGAAGCTAACAAAAATGCATGTGGACTGGCCGATACCAACTACTTGTAAACACTAAATAGTCTATTGACTCTATTCTAGGTAGCATGTAAACGGGACTGCCTAATTTTCTTCTTCGTTTTTCTCCATCTAAATAATAATTATAAATTTTAATGTCTTATTAATTATAAATTCAACATGATTAAGAAAACACATCAAGTCCCATTTCCTTTTTTGTTCTTGGCCTATGCAGTTCCGACAGTCTAATATCAGTATACATAGAAGAGCAGATCTCTTGTAAGACAATGACACCGTCTTCTGATTACACTTTTAGTATAAAAAATGATATTTTGATTGTAAAAAGTGATACTTTTCTCGAATACACTTAATTTTAGTGTATTTAGACAATGTATCACTTTACACTAAAAGTTTCACCCATCGCACCGCGTCGACAGTCTTACACAAGTTTTTGGCTATATAGAATTTTGATTTCCTACTAATGAACTCCTTTTTTACTTATTTCTTGATTTGTTTCTACTGCTAGTTCATTTGATCTATACCTATTTTTAATTTATCCAATCAGTTATTGCTTACTAGCTTTTGTTCAATTGAGTTTATCAGCATGCATAATCTAAAACTTGGTTAAATTGTGAATAAATTAAATGGTGAAAACTTGCACACGGTGTTAAGATTGATTCTTAGGCATGGTTTTGTAGCCTGGAACACTACACTTGAATAAGAAGATATTCATTTGAATTCAAACTGATTAAAGAGGGGGAACTTGTACACCCCTAAACTAACACAAGTATAACATTAAAAATTCCGCCAAAACTAGGTTCAGAAGAAAAGTAAAAAAAAAAAAGCTCACTGATTTCGAAAATTTAAAATAAATAATTTTAATAAGACCATATAAATTACAAATTTATCAATCCTAACATTTCATAAATTTTCATGATCTTATCTTTTGTCCAAATACTTCAAAACTTATTTTATCTAAAAACTTCCAAGTTGCACCCTATCAGACCAGCTGCATCTACTGGCAGATATCTGTAAATCATCGACATGAAGGTTGGACGCATGGAGGCTTGGACATGGCGTACTACATACCGACACCAGGCAGGAGTCTTTTCGAAATAGTTTTGTCACAATTTCTTTCCATAAACCCCACTAAACCAAACAGCTCTTTCTAAATTGTGAAATGGAAATATTTTGTCAGCCACACAGGCCCTTACAGCAGATAATGGGTTTCTTTACGATCGGAAGAAAGAAAAAAATATAGGGAAGCAAACCGCTCATTTGGATTTCCTTTGATCGGAGACCCTGGCACCCATAATCTTGACCACGGCTTCATCCTTTGGTCTTAGTAGCTTCAGAGCTGGATGAACATTCAGATTTCCTGCAACAATCTTCTGACCAACGTCGAGCTCACTTAAATCCACATCAATAAAAGGTGGGATGATATCCGGGACAGAGATACTTAACAGTTCTCTTAATGATGTTCAACGATGACCCTGCAGAAGCAACAATAACAATTGAACAGGTATAAGTCGGAGAAACAGATGAATAATGGCAGCTTCAAATTTCTGTAACATAGGCAATACTAAATGATCTATTTAAATGTTACTTATTCAATTTTCTAATTCAATTTGTGGTTTGATATTTCCAATTGAAATCCTTAAAATCTTCAACTACTTCTAATATCGACATTAGAAGAGTCTTTTCTAATCCAAAATCACCATTCTTCTAAGCATATTCTTGCCAAGACCATTACTCACCGGAAAGCCCAAGCTCCTTATATGGTTAGTCTTTGACATTGACTTATTGTTTACATTACTGAGTAAAACAGAAGTCCATAAAGGCGCCATCTTCATATATTTGTAATTTCCAAATCTTTCACATATACTTAACCTTTTTATGGACAACAGAGGTTTTCTACTGCTTGTCCACAAATATAACCATAAAAGCCACTTTCAGTTCTCTGGTTACAAAATTCCACTTATGTATCTAGTCATTGTGAGAAATGTCACCAAAACCTATACTGCATCACTTATTTATCAAGCAAGAAAATAAATTAAAAAAGAGTAAAGCCTTTACCGGAGCAAATAGCTGCAGGCAATGATTTAAACCAAGAACACACAGTCAGACAAGATTACTAGAACTACCGAAAGCCAGTTGAGATTCAATCATACCTTTGCAAATGCTTTGGTCTTTATAAGATTTGATCTATCAAACCAGTTTGCTTAATACTGTGATCGAGAGAGGTGTTCTAATAAATTCTCCCTTTCATTGATTTGCCCTAAAATATATTATTACAGGTCAAATCACACTTGGGTTGAGTGACAAACCCATGCATTTTGCAACGGCAGCATATTGTCAGTCAAAGATAAATTCTCAGTATTGACAGTAAAATGTGGTAGCTGACTAATGGTAGTGGTGTGCCAAACTTGGTCAATTCACTTGAATCACAAAACAAATTGTCAGATTTTGAGACGTGGAATTTTAATTGCCTACAAAGTGGACAATACAATGTGAGAAAATGAGCAACACGGGATATATGAGATTTACGTTAAACATTTGCTGTGGCATCCAACTCATGTTCATCCAATCCATCTGATCCACCTGAACTCTAAATGAAGTAATTAGTTCCTAATCCATTTTAATCTAGAGAAACCAAATCCAAATGAAGCATTTACCCCATAACTCAAAGCCAGCATCTATCCATTCTTTTCCTGATAGAATATGCATAAAAAAGGAAGAAATATTTTGGTTTAGCAAGACAAAAGAAGCTTCTCTGACGAAAATCACACCAGAACTGATGGCCAAATTTCGGAAAATGATCTGTTACAACGTAAGACGTACAGTACCACCCATCTGCTTATGTTCTTATCTAGATAGTTGCGAAGCTGCACTTGATTCTAAGTGGACATAAGGTATCTTATAAAAAGATTATATGAAATCCTATATCAGCATATTTGAAGAAAAGCATGGGCCCTGCCTGAAAGGTAACAGAACATATATTAAAAAAATTGTATACCTTTCTTCAGTCCTGAGACACATCATCTCCTCTGAAGACAAGAGGAACGTCAACCTTTAACCAAGCACTAGATGGAGCTCTTATGAATGTAACATTAAGCACTGCATCGGTGCCTGCATGAAGATGAAGCTGACACGTATCAAAAAGGATTAGATCAGCGCATAACCCGAGTGAAATATTTTTATATACAAACTACATAAAATGCTTTAAATCGAGACCATTTCTTGATTTCTGCCTTGTTTATTACATCATAACTGCCCTAGACATGGCTAATTTTGTTTTGGAATGTTCCAAACTAGGCTTTTGTACTCACTAGTGTGATCTAACATAACTTCTTAGGACTCACAAATACCATATGAGAGAGAGCAGAAGTATCACATTCACATATTCAGAATAGCCATTCAAGAAAAACACACATAATCGTGTATGTGTATCTGCAAACAACCAAACCCATGCACATGCATGTATACACGCACACACAATAGCAGGTATACATAGACTATATAAATCCATACTATGTGCGTGTACAAAAAGTAAGTCAGGTTTATAAATTTTTTATATTACTTCTATTTCTGTGGGTATGTATGGATGAAGCACGCTAGAAGTGAAAGGCACAACATTTTCAATCTCGATCACTATATAGCCCAGATAAGTTCAACTATGTAAGTGGATTTTCATTCACACCTTAAACTTTGGGATGAGGTATCCTTTCTAGTTCAGGTCCATTAAAGGAGAATGGAGCATTATTAAGATAATATATTTCAGAGCATTTTTTGAATCCTTTAGCCATTTCAAGGCAGCATAACCACACTTTAACCACAGAAAGTTCGAACTTCTCACAATTTTTACACCAAATTAACTATATTTACATGCATAAGGACCGACAAAAATTGTGAAAGAACGATTTTCGACCGAATGAAAAAGACATATAGAAATAATTCAACAGCACTCACTCCAATTGCCATTCATTCCAATTTGAAGGAAAATAAGAATTATTTTTTCTTCTAAAAAAAAGTTGTTTTCCTAGTATCTACCAATGAACAATGAATAACGAGCGGCAAAATCCATACCTTCCGAGGCAAAACCCGGACTTTCTCAACAATCTCATCGGACTCGGGCTCCGGCCGAACCTCCAGATCAAAAGTCTGGCGAGAAAGAAAGACCGACCCATATGATTCACAAGCTTCTTTATCTGATTAGTCTGCACAGAAATGAGTCGCTTGTTGCCACCGTGCTGGCCGTCTTCCGCCTCGAAGACGATGCTGGGCACACGGCCGGCTTTCCTCTCCTTGGCAGCGATGTTCTTGCCGGATATAGCGCGTGGGATCGCGTAGATAGTTTCGTCATATTTCGGGTCGGGTTTGGGGAATCCGTCCAGGTAAGTGAACTCCAGAGGGGTATCTACTTCTTGAAGGAGTGCGGCGGTGGAGAACCGCCTGAGATGGTAGCTAATGGCGGTGGAGCTCAATGCTGCTGCTCGGCGGATCAGCATTTGGGGCGGATTTACTTTGCCTGTGTGCGAGTGAGTGTGTGTGTGTGGGGTTAAGGAGGGTTTGGGGAAAATTGGAAATCGGAGTTTGGGAGATGAACAGGCCGTTTTGACTGGGAAAGGTTTAGTATGGGCTTGTACTTATGGGCCTTGTAGTGTTGGAAAACAGGCCCAGCAAAAACTTACCTTTTAAAATCTAACAATGCAAATTTTTCCTTCTTAAACGAGTTAATTTATGAAAATAACACGAACAGTTATTTTGAAAATTACTAGTGTATCAAATTACTAGTGAGATACACGTGATTTGTGCGTGACCCGTGTGATTTAATTAATTTGAAATTTTAGTAAATTAAAATTATTATGAAACAAATTTTTATGTATTTATTGAATATTTACTAATCTACATCATACAATGCATTTTGATTTTAAAACAAAATTTGTCATAATTTTTATATATTTTATGAAATAAAAAACTTACTCAAAACATTTCGATCCAACAAATAGATGCCAATAAATTAAAATGAAATTATCATATATTTATTAAGATTTTTATGCATTTGTTTGTTTGACATTAGGCTGTAGAAAAATAGTGTAGTTACTAAATTACCCCTACATTTTATACATAAAAAAAAATAACAGGCACTATTTTAGACAAAACAAGCTCTGGGACTTTGCAATTCGAAAGACGATTTTTACCACATGTTTTTTCTAATAAGTTGAGACTTGAGAGTAATGGTTGGAGGGAATGGGATAAATTTCAAGTAAATTGAAAAATACAAGGGTCGAACTCCGATCAACACCCTTATAAAGGGAGAGTGATACCACTGAAAGCTATTTCATGCTCGTGGTTTTTACCACATGTTAATGAATATGGATGCTAATATAGGATATTTTTTTATTTTTAAATCAAAACACCTAAAGGGTGCAATAAAAAATTATATAATTGTTAAACATCAAAATACATCATGTACAAAGTGTTGTCTATATTAGTATTTTTAGGCAAAATGCTGAAACCGTGCTAAAAAACTTACAAACCTTAATAATCCTGTCAAACTGCTAACATCTACTAACACTATAAACTTTTAAATTTTCATCTAACTTTGTGAACATATCTATATGAAAGTGCTATATCAATTACAACTTCAAAATCTATACATGTGATCTAAAATTCTGAAGAAATTCCAGGTATCAAGCTCATGCAACTCTCCAATTTTTCGGTTGTCTAACTGAAGGTACTTTAAGTTTATCCAACCTTAAAAGTTGCCTGGAAAGATCTTTTGTATACACTTTGGAGCATCTCTCTCTGTACCCTTTTGTGGTTGCTTGATCACCTACAATTAATTTACAACTTATTGTCACTTGTTTCTTGGTTATGCAAGGCTCCTGATTCCAAATTGCTACATGTACCCTTTTTTTGTTGGAATTTTTGGTCTTGAGAAATGGGTGTTGACCCGATTTTGACCAAATAATTAAGTGGTTTCCATTAGTGAAAAATTAAATTAAATTCTTTGTAAAAATTCTACTAAGAAAGTAGATGAGAATAGCATTTGGAATTTCTCAAAACCGATTCGGGTGAATAAAAAATTAATGCTAGAAGTTAGTCACTTAATACAAATAAATGGTATGGAAAATGGAAAATGTGAGGAGGGAGAGATGTTCCATCCCACATAGAAAAAGGATGATAAGTTTGCACACTTAATATAACCCAAATTGGACATATGGGTTTGGGCCATCATGGGGGCACCAAGTTTTTAAAGGGGTGAGGACGGGTTATTTAACAGATTGTGGTACTTGGGGATTTTATTGCAAAAGTGTTATGGTTTGTGGGATTGTTAATTGTTTATGTGTTACCGCTATTTGGAATAGCGGTTAGTTTGGGCGCTAGTTTGACTCTCGCCCAAAGTTAGTTTTTTTTTATTTTTTATTTTTGAATTTTATTTATTTAATAATTAATTAATTTATGAATTTTTAACAAAAAATGATTAAAATTATTCGATTAAATCTCTAGAATCGAACCATAGAAAAATATATGTCTGAATCGCACAAGAAAGTTCAGGATGAAGATTCAGTTCTAATGAGACGATATGATATGGTTCGGGCGAAGATTAGCCATAAAATGTTAATTGAAATAATGTTAATTCGATCGCAGAAGAATTATATTGGTTCGGTGAATGATTTTACCAATTATCAAATTTCGTAACCGAATTATTTGATTCGGTGAATGGTTAAAGGTTTTGAAGAATTTCGGTTATCGGGAAATTCGGTTCAAATTTAAAATTAAATATATATAATATATGTTTAACACAATATTTCGATTAATTGATTATTAATTTTAAATTTTTTGAACTAATTAACCGATAACCGAAATTCTTCAAAACCTTTAACCATTCACCGAACCGAAATAATTCGATTCTCGAAATTTGATAATTGGTAAAATCATTCACCGAACCGATATAATTCGATTCTCGATCAATTAATATTATTTGAATTAATATTTTATGGCTAATATTCGCCGAACCATACCGTATCGTCCCATTAGAATCGAATCTTCATTCGAACTTTCGATGCGATTCGAGACATATATTTTTTCTATGGTTCGATTCTAGAAATTTAATCAAATAATTTTAATCATTTTTTGTTAAAATTCATAAATTAATTAATTATTAAATAAATAAAATTCAAAAAAAAAACTTTGGGCGCTAGTCAAACTAGCGCCCAAATTAAAGAAAAAAAAAAAAAAAATGGCTTGCTTATCGCATTATTGGCATTAGTGTCGGGCCTAAACCGCTATTCCAAATAGCGGTAGCACATAAACAATTAACAATCTCACAAACCACAACACTTTTGCAATAAAATCCCCCAAGTAACACAAACTGTTAAATAACCCGTCCGGCTTGGCTTGCGCTTCAAGGCCCTTATTCATTTAAAAGAATTCAACCTGGGAAAAAGGTTCGGCCCAGCGACGGTAACCACGCCTTGGGGCATCCGATTTTAAAGGGGTGAGGACCTACATGCTTGTGGGTTTGGTTCAAAGCGGCGGGCCGAATTTGTAAGCACTCGGTATACGGGGTGTTTTCGTCTTTGAGATCGAATCTAATTCAGGCCGGACTTAAACTATACACTATCCTAGCCATTTTCTTCCAAACAAAAACCTTTTCGACCATATATTTTACCATACAATCACAAGACGAAAACTATATGTTTCTTGTTGAAGACGATGGCATCAAGTTCGATCTCTTTCACACCAATGGTTTCTTGCTCTCGCTCACGGTGAAAAGCCACCCAAATTTTTTCTGGCCGACTTCAAACGTTGGCAAAGAAGATGCTATTCTATCGGCGACCTTGGGGTTGTCTCGTTTGTTTGATAAATGGTTTTATCATGATTTTGATGATTTTGATTTTACACCAAAACAATGTTTTTAAAAGTTGTCCAAATACTCCTAAATGATTTAAAATGGTTTTAATATTTTTGGAGTATTTCCTCAAGTTTATTTTCGATATAAAATTGGACAACACATTTAATGTTTTTAAGTCAACGGGTTTTTACATTGAAACTATGTTGTCCTAATACTCCCAATTGATCTAAAATGTTTCTACTATTTTTGGAGTATTTATTGAAATTTATATCGGACAACATTTTTTGTGTAAATGTTTTATTTCTTCAAAACTATATTTCTAATGTTGTCCTAAATACTCCCGATCGGTTTAAAATGTTTTTACGAATTTTTCGGAGTATTTCTTGAGGTTTATTTTCGTCAAAAAATGGATAACATTGAATTTAGGCGGTCGGCCGGTCGACCAAAGAGGCGACCGTGCACAGGAGCAAAACATCGAAACAGAAACTTTGTTCCTTGATTTTTGGTCAGTGCAACTGTCGCGCCTAGCCTTCGACCGGTCGAGATGCCCTTCGACCGGTCGCCTGTGTTAATTTGGTGCTATATGTTTCAAACTCTATTTTTGTGCGGCCGTCGCCTTTTAGACAAAAAATTATAACCGTTGTGCGGTGAGAAACTTTTCCTAAATTGTGGGATTGATTTCTACAATGACTCTTTTCTTCAATTGTCTTGCAATTTTTACAGAATTCATGTCCCCAAGAGGAGCCTATCATGTACAAGACATCTTCTATAAATAGAGGAAAAATTGAAGCAACACAACAAGAGAGAAAACTACAACACAACAAGATACACTCAAGAATACACTTGTTCTTACATTGTCTTATTTCTTGTTGTAATTTGCCTAGCTATTCACTTTCACATTCTTGAGGTCTAGGCTATTCTTGATTACACTTGCACTCAATTGTATTATTCATTATCGAGTTGTAATCTTGAATTTGTGGTCGTCATTCAAACACAAGATATCCTTGTGAGTGTTCTTGTGGTAAGAACACACTTGGGTGATCTAGGTGTTAGGTGTGAGAAGATTGTGGTAATCTTCTTGTTGAGGTGTTGAAGAATTTGGTATTCTTCAAGGGTGAAGATTGTGGTAATCTTCACAAGGTGCCGTTGGAGATTGTGGTAATCTTCAAGAAGAGATTGTGGTAATCTCAAAGGTGGTGTTGAAGAAGAGTGTGGTGCTCTTCAAGGTGTTGTAAGTTGAATTTGTATTAATTTTGGTAATTAATAAAATTCTTTTTCTTTTCAAAATCCATCCGGATATCTTTGGGGTGGTAGAGGATTAGGCCCTAGGTGGGTTGAACCTCTTTAAATCGACGTGTGTTGTTTATATTCCGCACCTTTATTATTGTATTTGAGCATTCGGTTTTAAAAAGAGGCGATATCGAAAAGATGGAGATAATCTATTCACCCCCTCTAGATTATCGTAGCCGCTTGGACTTACAAGTGGTATCGAGCCAAACTCTTTGGCAAGCTCGTTTCACATCGCGAGTGAAGAGAAACGATCAACGGCTACTGAACGAAGCTCATCTATCCAAGCACCTCCACCACCAAGCCACCACTATTTGATTCCAAGAATTTTAATTTTTGGAAAGAAAGAATGGAATGCTATCTACAAGGTTGCGGGTTCGACATTTGGAACACCGTCATTAATGGAGAATCCAATCCACGAAAGATACACCATACACCTCAAAAGGCTTCAAAAAGCTCAATGATGAAGAAAAGAAATTCATCTCCTTAAACGGTAAGGCTTTAAATATTTTATATTGTTCATTTACTAATTTAGAATATGAACATATTATAGGGATTCCATCGGCACATGAAGTATGGCAAAAATTAGAAGCCATATATGGAGTATTTGCAAATGAAAGGAGTCAAACAAAAGCATCTACTTCTCAAAGGGATACAATGTCATATCTAAGGAACAAGCCTCTTACAACTTCCAACTATGAAGAAGTTGAACATTGCTTTATGGGCATTGAAGAAGAAAATGAGGTATGTCTTAAGCCCTCTACTTCTTATGATATTGTTATTCAAAATGACTATAGTGATTTGCAAAATGATTTTGATGATCTACAAGATGAATTCCAAAACTTACTTGTTAAATACAAAAATTTGAAAAAGGAATTCATTGTTTTAAAGAATGATAAGGATAGTTTATTTACTTCCTATGAATCACTATCATGTGCTCACACCACCACTCTTGACAAGGTTAGAAACCTTGAGAAAGAAAATAGTACTCTTGTTGAGGATATAAATTGCTTGAAAAATGATTTATCTAAATCCAACTTGAGTCGATAAGATGACCAATATTGTTGATTGTTGTGATAATTGAAACTAGAACTTGATCATAAGCCTAAGGGTGTCAATCACATGAAAAGGAATCAAGTCTCTAAGACGTTGGTCATTATGCTCCTAGAATTATTACATGTTTTTATTGCGGTAAAAAGGGTCATACGGTAAATACTTGTCGGGCTAGAAATAGCTCCAATTATTGTTGGAGACCTAAAAGTCTCAAGACTAATCCCAAAGGACCCAAACACATAAGGGTACCACAAAACAATGTCATATTAGGTACCCGTGAAATAATGATCGAAGAAAATTCATACCGCCAAGAAGACATCAAATGACCGTGTCATTTGATCAAAAAAAGGAGAAAACATTTTCAACAAAGCCAATTTCCAAGAAGATGATACAATCAAAAATGGGAAGAGTACAATCCTTGAAATGGCATAGACATCATCAACAAGATGATTTTCAAAGAAAGAAGAGACCATCAACAATGGGAAGGTAACAAACCTTGAAATGGAGCAATCAAAGAAGCCATCATCAACAAAGTGACTTCTCAAGGGGAAGATATCATCAACAATGGGAACGGCACAACCCATGGAAAACAGCGTAATTGGTAAACCGTATCTCCCCATTTAAAATATGCATTTTATCTAGTTAGCATGCATGTTTTTATTTGTGCCTATATTGCAAATGAGTTTTCATGTATTTAAATTTTAAATTAAGGTCTTCAAAACTTATTTGCACTTTTAAAATTTTTGAAAAAGAAGACCTTATATGATGTTTTTAAAACTCTTGTGCATTTTTGTAGACTAAAGTGTATGATCATCTCTTATGGATTCTTATGGCATGAGCTTACTTGTGATATCTCTTAGCCTACACTTCTATCATTATGATTTGTGCTAGATTTGTTTTAAGAATTGTGTAGGATCTACATATTTTCACAAATGGCCATTTTCATCATTATTTGTCAAGAAAAGGCATAAATTATCGAAGTACGTTTACTTGTGTATTGCCATATGCCTATGTGCTTGTTTTTTCATAGTGTTTCATACAAGTGCCATTAAGAGGATTTTTAGATTTTTGAAAGGCACTATTCGATATTTGATTGCACATATTTGCTTTATCAACTCTTGTTCAAATACTTCTTTTAAATAAGGTCTCAACTATATGATATCGGATTTGCAAATTTCAAAAGAGACCTTTTATAGCTTTCTTAAGCTTATTTGAACTTGCATGATTTATTAGACTCTTGATGATATTCTAAAAGCATAGTATGTGTTTCTTGCTTCATGGTCTCTATATATAGTGTCTATTTCTACTATGCAAGATATTTTGTGATTGAGGCATGTTTTTACACTTGGGCTATTTTTTCTTGCTTATATAAGTGATGCCATTAATGAGTTTGTTAAGTTGTGTAGATGAGAAATGAAGTACTCCAAATATTTGGATGTAAATGTTCTATTATGAACACCTTAGATCAATTGGATACCCTATGATGATAGTGATGAAGAAGATAAAAAGGGTATTCCGGAACAAACTCGATGACCAAGGCAACATTGGTCGAACTAAGGCGAGGTTAGTAGCTCGAAGGTATTTTCAAGAAGAAGGTAATCGATTTTGATGTAACATTTGCACTCATAGCACATTTTGTAGCTATTTGCATTTTACTTGCCCATTCTTGTTTTAAGAAAATTTCAAGTTTTACCAAATGGATGTTAAATCCAAATTTCTAAATGGTTTTATTCAAGAAGAAGTCTATGTAAAACAACCTCAGGGGTTTAAAATTTTCCAGGCCAAATGATTGTTTTTAAGGCCTTGTATGGTTTAAAACAAGTACCCGTGTATGGTATGATAGACTTAGCTATTTTTGCTAAATGATTTTACAAAAGGTAAAGTTGATACTACTCTCTTTGTTTGTGAAAAAGGGCAATATTGTTTAAACTTGTGCATATTTATGAGAATATTTTTGGTGCTACTAATGAATATTTGTGCAAGATATGGTTTTCTAAGTTGATGCAAGGTGTACTTGAAATGAGCATGATTTCTTGCTTGGACTTCAAATCATTCAATGCCAAGTAGATGGTTACATTTCAAAAGAACTCTTGAAGGAGTTATGCATTGAAGAAAGAAGAACTATCTCAACCTCTATGGCTAAAGATTGACAAAGGTTGAGAAAGGCATGTCGGTCGACAATTAAATTCGAGGTATGTCTTCGTGTATTATTCCTATAGACTCGACATTCCATATACCTTATGTCTATATGCTCGACTTCAAAAACTATCCCAACGAATCTCATTAAAGTGCCATTAAAAGAAATTTTCAAATATTTGCACTAACTTTTCGTATGACTTGTTGTATCCAAAGCTTTAAAACGTTCTTATTTTTTTTTTAGGATAACAAGTTCGGTATCTATTATACGGTTATTCATATTCAAAATTTGGTTCGTCATAATCGAACTAAACATATTGAGATTCGATATATTTTTAAGGGATTGTGATTTTTTTAACAAAAACTTGAGATGTGCTTAATTCCGTCTCAAGGATAACTCGCGGACTTTTGATCGTTAACCGCCGAGTATTTTACCTCATTTCGAGCTTGACTATGACATAATGTATATTGAATGAGGTCTACGTTTGCATTTTGCACGTTTTAAAACTTAGGGCGAAAAATCGGATTTTTGGATCAAATTTCGGATTTTCAAAGCAGAAAAAGAACCATGGGCTTGGGGCAAGGCCGAGCCGGTCCGCCGTCGACCGTCGCCGCCCGCCCTGGACCGGTCGCCTGGACAATTTCTTGGTTAAAAATGGTTTTGTTTCGACTTGGCCATTTTGGCTCTTTTGGTTCATTTTTCGTCCCCTTTGACATTTGCACACACATTTCACTTCAAATGTGTTTGGTTGCATGTATTACATAGTTTGGGGATTATCTAGCTCGACTATCATCATCATTGCTCGTCTTTACCGATCGAATGGTAAGAATTTCACTATCTTTAGCTCAATTGGGTTGAACCCTGAGTTTGTGGCTTATATGTATTTTTCTTGATGTGATTCATATATGTTTGTGATGAGCTTATTGATTGTTGATGAATGATATTTGTTAAATTGTATTTGGTGATGAAAAACTTGGCTTGATTTCATTTACAAGGGCTATATATAACGTTTTCTATTTTTGACGCCCGCCAAGTGTTCGATAAAACGTTTCAATGAAAAATTCATCACCTACATGACTCTCTCGATTTCAAAAGTCTCATATGTTTATAGAGATCATGTTTTTGCAAATCAAATGATTTTTCATAAGCTTCTACGAGTCGTATGATTCGACTTTTTCCCTCCTATTTGGTTTATAAGCTTCAATGTTCAAATAGCTCGGTACATTGGTTTAGTAGTGCAATTTGATATGAATATATGATGTATTTATCGTGCTAACATTCTTTTTGATGATTCCAAAGGGGGAGAAACAGATTATAAGCTCATTAGCTCATAAAAGCTAAGATAAGCTTAACGAAAAGAAGCTATAAGCTATGGCTTCATAAAGCCATAAGTTGTGGATCATATTTAGTCCACTTGGTGCATTTTGGTTATGTATGAATCATGGTCCATTGGTTGTAGTATGGACTTATATATATTTCTAATGATGTATCTTTGATGGGAGCTTTTAAGTTTTGATACTTAAGCTCAATATCGAAAAGCTAAGACTTTAGCTTATGTTTAAGTTGATTCTATATAACTCTTGTTGTGCATGTTGATAGGGGAGCATGTGTTTGAATATCTCTACTCCCATCCTTGTGTTTTTATTGCATGGAATGTTGTCGCTCACAACGGATAGTTCCTTTAACTTAGGTTAAAATTATTTTGTTTTCAAAATCGACCTCGTTAAAATTGTTTTGGTTTGTAATCATCAAAAAGGGGAGATTGTTTGATAAATGGTTTTATCATGATTTTGATGATTTTGATTTTACACCAAAACAATGTTTTTAAAAGTTGTCCAAATACTCCTAAATGATTTAAAATGGTTTTAATATTTTTCGGAGTATTTCCTCAAGTTTATTTTCGATATAAAATTGGACAACACATTTAATGTTTTTAAGTCAATAGGTTTTTACATTGAAACTATGTTGTCCTAATACTCCCAATTGATCTAAAATGTTTCTACTATTTTTGGAGTATTTATTGGAATTTATATCGGACAACATTTTTGTGTAAATGTTTTATTTCTTCAAAACTATATTTCTAATGTTGTCCTAAATACTCCCGATCGGTTTAAAATGTTTTTACGAATTTTTTGGAGTATTTCTTGAGGTTTATTTTCGTCAAAAAATGGATAACATTGAATTTAGGCGGTCGGCCGGTCGACCAAAGAGGCGACCGTGCACAGGAGCAAAACATCGAAACGAAACTTTGTTCCTTCCGTTTTTGGTCGGTGCAACCGGTCGCCTAGCCTTCGACCGGTCGAGATGCCCTTCGACCGTCGCCCTATGTTAATTTGGTGCTATATGTTTCAAACTCTATTTCGTGCGATGGTCCGCCTTTAGTTTAGTTTGACAAAGAAAATTATAACCGTTGTGCAGCAGACATGACTTTTCCCTAAATTGTGGGATTGATTTCTAATGACTCTTTTCTTCAATTGTCTTGCAATTTTTACAGAATTCATGTCCCCAAGAGGAGCCTATCATGTACAAGACATCTTCTATAAATAGAGGAAAAATTGAAGCAACACAACAAGAGAGAAAACTACAACACAACAAGATACACTCAAGAATACACTTGTTCTTACATTGTCTTATTTCTTGTTGTAATTTGCCTAGCTATTCACTTTCACATTCTTGAGGTCTAGGCTATTCTTGATTACACTTGCACTCAATTGTATTATTCATTATCGAGTTGTAATCTTGAATTTGTGGTCGTCATTCAAACACAAGATATCCTTGTGAGTGTTCTTGTGGTAAGAACACACTTGGGTGATCTAGGTGTTAGGTGTGAGAAGATTGTGGTAATCTTCTTGTTGAGGTGTTGAAGAATTTGGTATTCTTCAAGGGTGAAGATTGTGGTAATCTTCACAAGGTGCCGTTGGAGATTGTGGTAATCTTGAGAAGAGATTGTGGTAATCTCAAAGGTGGTGTTGAAGAAGAGTGTGGTGCTCTTCAAGGTGTTGTAAGTTGAATTTGTATTAATTTTGGTAATTAATAAAATTCTTTTTCTTTTCAAAATCCATCCAGGATATCTTTGGGGTGGTAGAGGATTAGGCCACTAGGTGGGTTGAACCTCTTTAAATCGGCGTGTGTTGTTTATATTCCGCACCTTTATTATTGTATTTGAGCATTCGGTTTTAAAAAGAGGGCGATATCGAAAAAGATGGAGATAATCTATTCACCCCCTCTAGATTATCGTAGCCGCTTGGACTTACATCGTTTACTAAGGCGACCCTCCTCCCTCCGTAGGCGATAGCGAAGTTGACAATAATCGGATAATCGCTGTGGATGCTTAGCATAACTTGGCGATTTTCTGCCGCAACTACGTGTTGAGCGGGCTGACGATACTCTCTATAACGTCTATAGTTCGTTCAAAACGTCCAAAGAGTTGTGGGACTCTTTGGAGAAGAAATATAAAAGAAGATGTCGGTGCAAAGAAATTTGTAGTCGGTAAATTTCTGGATTATAAGATGGTTGACAACAAGACGGTGATTAGCCAAGTGTAATAAATTTAGATCATACTTCACGACTTAAATGCGAAGGGATGATTACGAGTGAGTCGTTCAAGTGGGCTGCGATTATTGAAAAATTGCCGCCTTCGTGGAAAGATTTTAAGAACCACCTCAAGCACAAGCGAAAGGAAATGGGGCTTGAGGATTTGATAGTTCGACTTCAGATTGAGGAAGACAACCGAGATTCCGAATGGAAATCGACAAATGTGGGGGTATGATCATACTTTGTGGAACACCAGTGGAGTTTCTGTTGCATTTTTAAATGTAATGAAGGTGTTGCCAAAAGTGTTGTAAACACCGAAACCACATTTGCCTCGAGGTGTAGTCGAAAGTGTTGTAACACATAAGGCGTACACCGTAACAAGTTAAATCAAGTCTTACTAAAGATGTGATAACATCAAGGGTTACACACCTTGTAAAAGATGGAGTTGTTGGAACTAAGATCTCAAATGCGGTAGAACGAGATTCTAACCGGATTGTCGGGACAATGTTCTAACAAAATAAAATAAAAAATGGCCGAGAGCCATAAGAATTCGGATGATCTTGTGTTAAACGAGATATCGAAGTTGAAAGGGAGCTTTACTTTTTAGCAAACCACATAAAGGAGATTGCCTTGGAATGTGGGGTGCTTTGGAAAAAGTAGAAGCGTCGAATGAAATAAATTCAAGTATTTATGATATAAGTGATGGTACGATCATTAAATCAAGAAATGTTGTATTTATTAAAGGTATCCTTTCTTGGAAAGAAAAGAGGTAAGTCTAGAGCGGTTTTATTATTATAGACATAATACCAATAAACAATTGATTTGAAATGGGATTATTTCGGTTGACTACGTGAAGTCAAAGGAAAACCTTGCGGATCCGCTTACGAAAGGCATAAATCGAGATCAATCGTATAAACTGTTAAGGGGAATGGGTTTAAAATCCTCAACTTAAAGAATGTTCATAGCGGTAACTCCAACCTTGTGAATTGGAGATCCCAAAACCTTGGTTCAATAGGACAACTAAGTTATGAATGTTCGAGTTGAACACTTGGAAAATGTGTTAGCTCATTCTCGAAACATCCAAGTGAATGAAAATCTCTTTGAATGTGGTGAGGTTAAGTTTAAGACTTTTAATGATTCCTATACCTAAAGGTGGAGTATTGCAGGATATTCTTCAATAGGAGATCACCTATATAAGTGAGAAGTAATGGCGCTTCAAAAGAAACACTTATGAATCTAAGATATGGTCCAGGGCGGAAATGGACACAACGTGAGAACAACAAGTGTTAAAGAGTTGTTATTGTGTAAGTATTGTTGTCTTGGGTTTACACGAGCATCGAGTAGTTCAAGACATCGCGTCACTAGCGATCGATAAATCCGATAGTATTTTACTAAGGAAGGTTCAAACCCACAAGCTACCTATCCTCGATGCAATAACGATTCGCCGAGACTTTCAAGCAAATCTGCATACACGCATGCATTAATTTCATTCATGTGGGGGATTGTTGGAATTTTTGGTCTTGAGAAATGGGTGTTGACCGATTTTGACCAAATAATTAAGTGGTTTCCATTAGTGAAAAATGGAATTAAATTATTTGTAAAAATTATGCTAAGAGAGTAGATGAGAATAGCATTTGGAATTTCTCAAACCGATTCGGGTGAATGAGAAATTAATGTTATAAGTTAGTCACTTAATACAAATAAATGGTATGAAAAATAGAAAATGTGGGGAAGGAGAGATGCTCCATCCCACATAGGAAAAGGATGATAAGTTTGCACACTTAATATACCCCAAGTTGGACATATGGGTTTGGGCCCTTGGGGGCACCCAAGTTTTTAAAGGGGTGAGGACCTACATCTTGTGGGTTTGGCCCAAAGCACACACCGCGCGCCACCCGCCCGTCGGCCGGTCCGGTCCGGGTTGTGGGCCTGGGCTTGGGCTTGGGCTTCAATGCCCTTATTCTTTTTGGACCAAAAATCTTTAAAATTAAATGGTTAATTAATTTTTGTAATTAATCAAATGGATTTAATTAATTTTTCGTAATTAATTAAAAGAGTTCAACCTGGGAAAAAGTTCGGCCCGCGCATGGCTGAAGCACGAACCAGTGCGGTCGGGTCGTCTTACTGCCAAGTTTTGCGTCTGGAAAGCGGGCGCGCACCACCGTCGGCGCCTGGGTCGTAACATGCCAAACGTTGGAGCACCAACGCACGGGAGCGCCTGACGTGCGTGGGTCGTGCTCTCTGCGCATGTGCGTCTGCATTGATGCAAATGTGTCTTTTGAGCCAAAAGACGCGATCTTTCCATACGAGACACACGAGGCCTATAATTATTCGCCCCTATGATTGAAAACACACGAAATCCTAAGATAATAACTTTGTCATTTGCATCATACGAGCATATTGACTTCTCTCCTTCAAAAGCTTGAAAGTTCGGACATATTTTGTTGTTCGCGAAGTTCCGATTTTGCTAGTCTTTGCTAAGCTGGAACGAAAAGTCGTTGTATCTTAGAGACGAGCGTCGGAACCGTAAGCACTCGGTATACGGGCGTTTTCGTCTGAGATCGAATCTAATTCGAGGCCTCAACTTAGACTATACACTATCCTATCCATTTTCTTCCAAACAGAAACCTTTTCCACCATATATTTTACCATACATTTTTTTTAGGGGAAAATGAAGTTGCAAAAGGAAAAGAAAATGACAACCACAAAAACAAATGTTGTGATTGGTTGTCTTTCGTTTAATCCACTTTCATTTTTGAGTGAATAGTAGTGAAAATTTTTTGAAAAGTGAAAGTTGAATGGATAGAAAAAAATAATAATTATGTTGATGTGATGGGAAATCTTTTAGAGATATTGATTGTTTGTGGATTTTTTTGTGGAAATAATAATGTAAAACATAATGTAAGAAAATTGAATAAAAAATAAAAAATTGAACAAAAATTAAGCAATATGGATCTCATTTTATGCCTTTTGTTATCAAGATTAAGAGAAAAATAACAAAATTGTGATAAATTAAAGAAATTACCGAAATTATTTATATGAATAGGAGGAGGATAGAGAAATAAATAATATAGTTGGGTATTGAGAAGTGTGAAAACGAAAGAGAAAATCAAGTTAATTTAAAAAAGAAATGAGATTTTCTTTTTAAAAAAACTCACTTTTTCACAAACAACTGAACAAGCACACTCCCTAAAAAAATTCTCTCAAAAATGAACATTTTGAAAATTTTCTCTCAACCAAAGTCACCCAAATTTTACGAACAACAATCAATCAACCATTAAATTATTGTAAAGAATTGTTTACCAACTATTCATGTGTATAGCACATTAATTGCTACATTAAGCAAACCAAGACACCACAACATTGGAATAATATTAACTGTAAATGCAATATAAACTCATCATTAATTAGTGATAATTAAAAAAAAAGAAGGCACTTGTTCACATTAACTTCAATATTTTGCAAAAACATTTCAAGCAACCGACATTTTATGACCAAACACGTCCAACACAATAACCTAGGTTCGAAACCATAAAAAATCTTGTAGGAAAAAGTCGGATGCACATGACACGAATTTCAATTTATTTATGACTGGTGAGGGAGAACTTACAGTTCTTTGCAGCTAGGAGAAACCTTCAAGACATAAAATGCATAAAAAAATACAACTTATTGTTGTTGTCTCTCTAATTGATGAAGCTCTTTGGTAACCTCAGCTCTCAACAACTCTAAAAAAATAAAAACATCAACTTATGTAACCAAAAGCTCGAACATAAATTTCACCTATTTAATCAAGAATAAAAGATAATTTTTTTTTTTTTTTCAAAAAGATCTGATTTTTTTATGTTCGAAATTTGCAATATAAACAATCATTCAAGAAAATAGAGCTTGAGGTCTAATTATGAATAATTCAAGAATTTCTTCAAACATCTTATAGAAAAAATGTCTGATTTTTCAGGGGTTGGTGTCACCTGTGAAGCCAAACACCGAGGAGAAATAAATGAATACATAATTAAAATAAAATTGTATGAAAATCTAGAGAGATTCATGCCTTCTCCGCTTCAATAAACTTGCAAGTTTAGCTAATGCGGACAAATGATCACACTAGTACAAAATTGGCCATTTGCATCGGTTGTAAGCGATTTTAAGCCTCGATTCCAACAGTGATGCTTATCAAGGCGATGCTAATATCACATGTATTCAACCGATGCCTAAAGTAAACAATAGGCATCGGTTGCTAAGCAAAACCGATGCATAATGTTCACCAAAAGCATCAGTTTCCACAAGCAACCGACGCATAAAATCAGTTTGGGCATCCATTTATAACAACCGATGCCTATTGTTATTTTTTTCAAATACATTAACTTTCCAATCCGACCTCCCTGCAAAATAAAAATCCAGACCACAAATAAAAATCCAACCCAAAAATTAGTGACTTTTTTAGTCCATAAATTAGAGGATTCAATTCAAGCAAAATCATGATCAAAACTTTTAAATAAAATGTCTCACTCCGTTTCAGTCCATAGAATATATTTCGTTTGAGTAACACAAATTAGGAATAGATATGACAAAACAAAATCAACTACTGAAATATTACACTTTGTTTTTAATTAATCAATCATCTTACGCCTCATTCTCGGCTATCACACGGAGCCAATCACTAGTAAGCTTCTTGCTCCCCTGTTTCAACAATATTAATGAATCAAGTATAAAATGTCACAGAGTTTTCTTTTGATAGCTTAAGTCTTTTGATAGCTTAAGTGATAGAATGCAGAAGATAAGCCATTGCTTTTCCCCATTATAGGAGCTATAAATCCAATTAACAGAACTTCCGGTTCTTACTTTGATCGAAAAATACATATTAAAAAACCTGGCTACTCAATACAACATATTTCCATTAGGTTATTACTCCAGTTTGTCCACATGCATGTAACCTCCTAATTATGATTATCAAGAAACAATAGCAATTAAACATCAACGGAGTAAATGGTGCCATCTGCATCCGATAAATTAACAAATATGCCACTGATTATCAGACTTTCTCAACAGATCCTAGTAAAAGACTTTACACCCCCTCAATATTTTATTTATTCTTAATCAACAGAGCCTAATAAAATAATAAACTATCAATTAGTAATCAAAAAAGGTACATTATCTGCCACTGATTATCCACCAGGCACACACACACAAAGCAAGAATAATAAAATCCTAAAAAGAATAGAAATCAAGAATTGCTAATCACCAGAAATCAAGGAAGACAAACCAAAACAAAGATAGTAACATACCAGATGTATGTTGGAGAAACTTTATGAGGTACTCATAGTAGCTGTCACCACGAGATCCAAGTCTAATATTCTCCCCACTAAACTCACCAGTATGAGGACTGCAATCATGAAAAAGAGAAACCAATGACTATATTTTGACAAACTAACTTGTAGAAAATCCTACTTGAGGCAAATAAATGCATTCTAATTAATTCAACTTTGAGCATGGAGTATCAGACCCTTCACATTTCTTTTCTTTTCAGACCAAAAGTCAGGTCAAACATGTGACTAATTCTTTGAATCTCATGTAATTTCTGTCAATTCTTAAAAGTACCCCTTTTACTAAAATGTCAAACTTTTCAAATTTTCATTTTCAGTTGAACCAGTCAAAGCCATGAAATGTTTCTTTCTTCACTAAATGTAGCAGGGGAGATGGAGAAATCTAGCAGATAAATATAAGTTACAAAATTAACATTTTTTTTTGGCATTAGAAACGACAGTTACATATAAAAAAATAGCAGGGCAAAAAAAGATAAACACTCAAAACTCAAAATTGATCCAGTAAATAAATGACGAAAACACGAATAGGCTCTCATCAGATAAAGATGACTGATGAAAAATAAGTTTCTTGGCAATAATTAATAGCAGAAAACAAGAAAATTAATCTAGAAAGCAAATTGGAACCATAGATTTCGTTTTAAAAACTAATATACACATCCTTATCATTGCAGCCATGTAGTAGGCAGGCATTTAAAAACCTTAAACACAAGTCTGCCAAAATTACCACGGTAATCCTTAATTTGGAAAAGACTTCTCGTAGAAAAGATGGAGTTTAACAGAGTAGTTGCTGAAAGCTTTTATTGTTCCAGATAGTTTTGGAAAAGGACCAAACCTTGAAGTTAGAGTCTGCTTATGAAAATAGCTGATAAGCACGAGTAAATAGATGAAATAGAACACATTCATCCATCAAAGGTACTTTCAAAAGACAAAAATATTACACATTCTTGGGTTCAAATCATAGTTTAAGAGAAAGCCACGGTGTTCAATCAAAAGTTTATAAAAAGATATTGCACATAAACCAAAACCAAAAAGGTCAGAACAAGCCTTTCCTCCGTCAACTAGAAAATCTATCTCGGTCCCGTAAAAGGATGGGCTATGTTCATAACTTAAATCTGTATCCATAGCAACCGAAACAGAGTTTAAAATAGTACTTTAATTTAAAATCAAACAATTTGATAAAGCAAAGTAGAACTCAAGTACATATTATCATTCAGGTAAAAAAACATAAAAATATTCCACAAGCAAAATTCTTCAAACATAAAAGTATTCCCTTTACTCTGTAGTCTGTACTATGAATTAAGACATATTTTCTATACTTGCAGCACATTAATCACTATTAGATGAAAACTTGACCTGGTTCGAGCGTACCCTGCATAATTAAGATAAGAAGATATGGTTGTGCTTGCTTGTGAGCAGTCAGAAAATTCAGCAAAATTTCCGCTAGAGAATTTCTTTTCGTTCAACATACGATTGCTTGTGAAAAGTTTTCAACAGAAGGAAAAAATCAAGCTTCAAAACATGTAAAATCCAACAAATTGAAGCAAAATACTCCAACACAGTGCATATGAGATCAGACCAATTGGGAGTGAAGCAAGAAAAGTGACTTGAGGCATTTTATCACACGGTTAACAGGCATTCTTTTTCAAGGCAGAGTTTCAGAAATTTCTTTATAAGAAATCCTCAAATCTAAACCAATCGTATATCACGAAGATTGTAAACCCGTATTTCAATCAAAAACCAACCAATTGTTGTTCAAGCCTATGAATGGACTCTCTGAGCTTTGACTCAACCTAACGAAGATCATTAATCCGCAAAAAAAGGAAACGTTTCTTAAGTACAAAAACAAAATTCACAATACAGATGTTACCACTCTCTTATAAAGCAATAAAGCAAGATATAAACGCTGAAATCGTAATTGCTTCATCTATCAAGTCAGATTTAATATTGCTAATTTTTGCAGGTTATCTCAAATTGTTTAGACAAGAACAATGGACAATCAAATGAACATGCATAAAAAGTGAAACTCTCACCACTATTTTTCCTCCAACTCCTGCTTCTTCGGTAGCTTCCGTAAGAGCGGCCTCTTGAACTGTTTCATCGTTTTCCCAGCCTCCCTGTCAGAGATGAAAGCACATAACTGACTCCTTTCAAACATATATAACTCACGAACTTTAAAGTTAATATTAAACAAAAACACAAAGTATCAACTCAATTTTATATAAAATCATAGTTCATTTTAGACAATGTGTACAGCTACAATAAGAACATTCGAGCAAGTTTACAATTCAAAAGCAAAACTTCTTAGAATTGATCAAACTTTTTCGATTCAAAGTGTATCCGCTGGGAATCAACTGTCCATAGGACTAGGAACCAAAAACCAGACGAAATAGTAGGTATAAAGTATCCCGCCTGGGCCTGCTTGGGAAGACGGCAAGGCTGTTTTTCCTCCTTCCATCCTTTGGATGTCAGTCGTTGCGCTTCGCTCTAAGGTATCCCGAAAATGAACTCTCTTTTCGCGTGAGTAGAGGGAATTGATTCGGCCTTGTCTTGTCTTATCTTTTTCCCTTTACTAATAGGGGTCCCGTGGTTCCTATGCCGCCGCGTTTTCCGGTCCTTTTCTTTTAATGCTTCGACCCGAAGCGATAGCTTCTAGCTAGTTCAGTGGATAAGATGGCTGCGCTCCAGCTCACTCAAGAATGGGACGGCAGTGGTCCGCCCGGCAAGCTCGTTCTGATCTTGGACGCAGTACATTGGAATCCTGAAGCACCACCACGAACGCTACGCGCGTCCGCTTGTGGTGCGGTAAGGCACCACCCTCTCTTAGACCTATATTGAAAATTTGTTGTTGACAACAGAGACAAAGATAAACATGACATTAAACCTAGTGTTCAAACTCTTAAGACAAAATCGAAAACCTAAAACCACTCACAATATACAACGTGTACATGATCAGTTAAATGCCCAATAGTTCACCAAAATTACACCAGGTAATAGAATAGCGAGGGATCAAAGCGACGAAGTTACCCGCGATTTTGGACGGTGCTGCAGATGTACTCTATGAGTTGGATGACGGATCCCTTGCGGACCCGGCCGGACTTGACTCAGTCATTGAGCTCAGCTGAGTGGCGTGCTGACTCTCCACCGAGTCCGAGAGGAGGAGGCGGTATCACTCCTGCGTGGAGCCGGTGAGCTTGATGTACAACACCTGCACCAGCTCCTTCGAGTTAACATCGCCGTCGTTTATAGCTATGGCGTTGGCCGTCAGATTCACCGGCATTGCTTTGGGCAATTAAATTGGAAATTTGTAGAAACGAAAACTGAATTGGAATAGGGGGAAGGGAAATTCAAGGAATAATTTCAAATGAGAAAGGGATTTGGTGACGTTTATTTCGGGCGGCCGGTTGCGAGGATGGGGACGGCGGCTTGGTTAATAAAATGGGAGGCGGGTTAATTGATGCTTGAAGCTAATTAAAAATGAAAAAACTTATATGTGTCAGTTTTGGCTAAGAAACCGACACCTAAAGTTGTGATAAAGGTATCAGTTTTTTGTTGGAAAACCGACACCAAAAGTTTTTAATTAATTTAAAAAATAAAAATAGTTTATAGGTGGCAGTTTTCCTCAACAACCGATGGCTAAAGATTTTTTGTTTTTATTTTCAAAATTGCCACCGTCCACTTTAGGAATCAGTTTTTCATGGAAACCGATGCTTATTTGGTGATTTATATACACTTTTTTGTACTAGTGTGAGAAATACTATCAGCGTTATCTTCTGCTCGTCCATTTATTTTCAGTTCATTGATATTATCAAAGAACTTATCAACAAGCGATGAAGGCATATTCTCAAAAGGATTCAAAGGCATGCAGTCAATGTCCAGTCAAGGTTAAGCATTACATAACCCGACTTAAAAACAAAACGTATGGTAAAAGAATGCACATAGAATAAATCTCAGGATGCACATATGAATTGTAGAAAACAAATATACATGAATGTACCAACAGAATGCTTGGAAAATAGAGTTCATGAATTAAAAGTAATATAATAGCTACCTGTAATTAGGGCACCAACTGCATCGCAGATGCCCCATCCTGAACGAGAAATTCCACTCTGCTTACCTCCAGCTTCCGGAGCTGATAAGAGAAAAAGATAATAATTTTATTAATGACAGAAAATACTTTTAATAATGGACCATCATATATACATATTGGCGTTCCTGAGATATAAAACCAAGCAATATAAATTAAACTATTTAATGGCAATGAAGAAAACAACAAGCGCACCAAGATATGATGTATGTAACCTCAATGAGTAAAACGTTTACAATTTTCACAGAAGAAAACCATGCTCTGTATTCTTTCGATTGATTTCACTTAAAAGCTCGGTGTTGCAAATCAAATTCTAAAGTCACTAAGAAATTTAGCAATGACTTACATCTTTAATTAAGGATTAACAAATTTCCAAGAAAACCGAATTTCTTGAAAATCAACTATGAGGCATCATGAACCAGCCTTGCCTCATGTATTAAAATTAAAAAACGGGAGATAAACATCAAAATAAGAGAATTCAAGAAAGCGAAGGAAATAATTAAGAAAAGTTACCAGACGTTAATTCTACTTGTCCAAACTGAAAATTCTCCAACTCTGAAATCCAAAACAGAATTGATGAAGAAGATTAATGGAGTTTAAGTCTTGGAAAATCCTAAATTTCAAACAAAAAGTTTCTCCAAAGCCGAATTTCATTAAAAAGATTAATATCTTCTGTCATAATCACCATCCACGTTGCTGTCTTCAAGTTGGAATAAATCATCTAAACCAAAAGCAGGTGCATAATATAGCCATTCATCAATCTATAAGACCGAAAAACATTTGATAAGAAAGTTTATGAAGGGTTAGAATAAATAATATATACCGCCGAGATAAGATGTTTATAAGTGATAGTTTGATAAAACAATAAATCAGAAAGGATTTTTAAAAAAAAAAACCTTTTTAACTAAGAAATGAGTATACGAAAAAAGGCATGTATGTGGCTTGACTGATAAGCATACCAATATATCTGACAAGAACATTAGCTCCTCCATCCATGCAGCTTCTTCCTGAAAATTAGTTACCATCATAAAATGTTTTTTTTTTTTCTGCAGAACCGAAATTAGAAAGAAAAAAAAAACCAAAAACTAATTCAACTGAAGAGAAATGACTGTCTAATGTCATGATACATGAAGTTTCTAATTTCAACCATATTTCATAGCAATCAAAAACAAGATTTTGTCAGATTGCAGAAATTTCACATTTCAAACGCTGAGAGCTAGTCTATAAGCGAATCTTGAAAACAAATAAACCAGGCAACCATAGGTATATGCTTTAACTACTGCAAGAAAGAGTAAAAGGAAAATGATTCGGACTTTTCAGATTACTATTCACAGAACACCAATCAGAAAGGAGGAAATTTTTTTAGAGTTAAATGAATGTGATATCTTTTCAGCTTTTATTATAAAACTGAAGAGGCGTCCACTCAGTTTAGGCAGCGTATATTTGAGTGATAACCTAACGTTTTTGGTGTTTCACATAAAAAGAGAGAGAGAGAGAGAGAGAGAGAGAGAGAGAGAGAGAGAGAGAGAGAGAGAGCCTTTTCTTTCAGGCTATGTATAATTACAATTTTACCATTAAATACAGGGCAATGAAACAATTAAGCTCGACATTAGATATTTAAAGCACAATACAATATGAACTCACGGTAAAGACCAAACCATCCTTGAGCTTATTCCCAATTAATCTGATCAGAGTTCACATTGGATGAGTATCAATTTGTGGGGGCGAGAAAGCATGGGGTCACTTGAAGCTGTAAAATAAATTCGAAAAAACATCAGTATTTACACAAAAAAACTTATATATCACTAAAATACCAAACCAGAGCAATTTAATGCTACACCATAAAGTCACAATTCGTAGATGTTGCATCAGGTGATTACTGGAGTGAGCTGCTGAATGAATTAAGATTCAAAAAGCCAAAAATTGTGATGGTTCTAAAATCTCATAGCATAAATAAACTATTCCTTAACTAAATACTTACGTCATCAATGGCTCGCAGATTCAACCAAACATTTGTTTCATTCATAAGAGATACTTTCCGTTCTGAAGTGTCTCCACTAAAAATAACAAAAAAATTCCGCAGATCTTGATGTTTTGGAAAAGCTTTGTTAGTTTTTGAAGATTTTGTTTTTAGAGAGGACTTTATACCAAACCATACTGGCGGAAGTTTGGAAATCGCAAGCATGCATGTTGTATTATAGTGCGAAGGATATTAGAGTGTGAAAACCCAACCCCTACATGGTAACAGATGTATGATGTAAATCACATGAATCCACTGTCTACATATGCTTTTATTTGTGGTCATGCATGCAAATCTACATAGCATGAGAAACGACACCTTAACAAGATCGTATATTTGTAATCGCAATTTTTTTCCTTTTAAAGATATGAAGTACCTCAGAATAAATGGTACAACTTTCATTTCCATTTCAAATAAACATGTTCATTTTGGATCTGTTTCAAATGCGCTACTTCTAACTCCTTCAAATGAAAAACCAATGACAAACAAAGTATAAACTTGTGGTAGTATAAGGAGATAAAGGAAAATTATAAATCAAAATTTGACTCAGTTCCCCTGTTTCAAACTTTTAAACAAATCATTAAAATACATTGGAAGATATAACAAGAGATCCTTTTGGCATTTTGCAACTCAACATTTGCATGTTGACATATTACAAAAAAATTATTTCTGTGATTTTAAGCAAAAGAAAGAAAGAAAAATCATAGCAGTATGAACCATAACAAAAACTACCTTTGAAGCTTGCTGAAATAAGAAACTTGTTTGTTCCATTCCACTAATCTGGAGAGGAAAAGAAGATAAATCCTGTTACATAAAGGAGAATTAACAAATAAAATAAAAGTTAATAAACATTGCTTAACAATCTCACCAAGTTAATATCAATGAACTTTAACTATGTTCAATTTATCTTTCCAGCCTGCTAGAACTGTCAAATTGGATTCACTGACAATTCGATAACTAGAAAGTATTGGCAAAGTTTACAATGTCGCAACTTTAAAATATTCTTTTACTTCCCATCCTTGATGTGCCATGTGTCGTGGACTTGTGGGCATACAGTGATAATCAAAACTTAAGTCACCCACCAAATTGCAACTACAATCGAGATACCTATGTGACAAATTGGCTCAAATTCAGAATCAATGTAACCATTCTTTGACCAGCAAAGCTCTAGAGCAGGTACAGTAGAATGGTCTAGATCAATTTATAACCAGTTATGGTTGGTCAAAATCCACATAATCAAACAGTCTAGAGGTTACACCAGTATTATAGGTGAATCTTAAATTGCCAGTAGAATGAAATCAGTTTCCACACTTCGCCTGTGATTATAATAGAAAACTTTTCAATTACTGATAAATGTTCGATAAAAGATATATTTTCAAAATGTTCAACTTAAATATTAAGACTAGTCAACTCAGAATTAGATCGCAAAAATGGGAATTTCTCACATAAAGAAATGGAAAAATGGGTCATGATATCGTCTACGGATGAAGCCAAAAGAAGAAAAGTCATCAATTGCTTTGCTAAAATTATTACTTTAAAAAATTCCTCAATCTTTTTCATTAATAGTTAGAATTTTTGTGTTTAGATAGAATTTCAACTTGAACCCGTAACCATGATAAAACTCCATATTTTTAGTTTCTTAGGATCCGTCTCATGAATTTAGATCCATGAGACGGTCTCATGTAATACTTTCTCGATTAAATAGTTTAGATTTCATTTTTAGCTATTTTTCAAAGTTATTGTAATGGATTTTAAATCCTCTATGAAATCTTTTCCTTAAATACTTCACGTCAATTTAATTTTTTATGATGATCTAAGTTTCATAAAAATATTTTTGATCCAAGTGTCAACTGCATATACATTAGAAATCTATGGTTACAATGTAATTCTGGGAGTTCATCTCTGTCGATTTCCCTTTTCTTCTAAAGTGGTACAGACTAGAAAAAAAGGGAGAATAATAAAAGAAAAGGCAACCTTGCGCCTAGAATAGATATGCAGCAACTACACACATACAAAAGAGAGGCATCAAAACTCGAATATGAATGTGTTTTAAGTTTAACCAGGGATAATTATAAAAACTACCCCTGATGTTCAGCTTACTTACATAATACACCTGGTTATACTTTCAAATTTACAAATACCCCTTTGGCATTTGTTTTTTTCAAATTGCAACCTCAACAAGGGGTATTTGTTAGATAAATACAAACCTCGATGAGGTATTTTGTAACACTTAGGGGTTATTTGTAATTTTGAGAGATAACTGTTTTTATTTTTATTTTTTATAATTAAGCTAAACCTCAAGAGCAGTATTTGAAATTATCCCCCAAGTATATTCTTGTGAAAGGATTCAGATTAGTGCATATTCTCTGGTTTCTTCTTATATACGATATGAAGTTATAAATTACAATCTACATTTGCTCTTTATCAGCAAGGACACAGATCAAGTTGCATTGCAGTTGAAAATGTTTTAGCTCGTCCTCTAGTTCCACAAAATACTTGTTGACAATCCAATTTACTTCACAATCAAGTCCAGGGCAATATGCAAAAACAGCATTCCAATGCAACACTTATCAAAGCACAGTAAAACAAAAATGAAAGTTCATTTCATTGATAATTGACAACTCATTTATAAATCAGATTACCTAAATTTCAATCTATTAGAGATCCTGCAATTACACAAACATCACAAATTCCTTACCTCAATCACACTGTTTGCAGGAGCTTTTACTATTCCTATGTTACTCATCATCTGCCTCACTTTCTCTGCATCATCAAACCTTCCAACCGCAGAATAAATATTTCCCATCAACACATAATTCCCACTGTTTTCTGGTTCCAACTCAAACAACCACTTTGCAGCAACCTCTCCCAGTTCAACGTTTTCATGTATCACACACGCACCAAGTAATGCACCCCAAACGGCACTGCTTGCTTCAAAAGGCATGGTATTAATCATTTCATAAGCTTCTTCAAGTCGATTAGCACGACCAAGAAGATCAACGATGCAAGTATAGTGATCTGTTCGTAGACTTTCCTCGTGATTCTTTTGCATGAAATTAAATAAATTTAACCCATCGTCCACCAATCCCGCATGGCCACAAGCATGCAACACAGAAGTAAAAGTGACTTCATTAGGTTTAACCCCAGACTGAACCATCTGATTGAAAAGAGAAAGAGCGGTCTCGCCATGTCCATGCTTTCCATAACCAGCTATTATGACACTCCATGAAACAATGTCCCTATTCCTCATAGAAATACCATCAAACAGGTTATGGGCATATTGTAAACTTCCACATTTGGAGTATACATCAATCAAACCGGTGACAATCTCAGGTTTTCTAATAAATCCTGATCTTATCAAGTAACCGTGTATATTCATCGCTTGATGCATATCTGCTTCGATGGCATATGCAGGAAGGATGCTCTTCCATGTTGCATCATTGAGTTTTACTGCTTCAAGTTGCATTTGCTTGAAAAGTTCTATTGCCTCTCTGGCCAACTTATTATGAATGCATCCAGAAAGAATTGCATTCCACGGGACGGTTCTCTTTTTGGAAGTCCTAGAGAACACCCTAAAGCTAAGCCTAAAAGAACTGGATTTGGCATAGAGATCAATCAAAGCAGTTTCCACATTAACATCACAATCAATGTATTGACGGATAGCCCACCCATGCAAGCATTTTCCGAGCTTCAAATCACGTAATATGGCACACATTGCCAGAAGTGAAGCCAAGGTCACCTCATTAGGTCTCACACCTTCAAACTGCATCAATCTGCACAGCTCCAATGCACCTTTAGCATCTGTATTCAAAGTATAACCATTAATCACAGTAGTCCACGTGATAACATCCCTCTCTACCATCCCATCGAACACACCACGTGCTTTGTCCATTCTTCCACACTTGACGTACATATCAACTAAAGCATTTTGAACTGCCAATCTTTTCCCTATTCCCTTTTCTTTAATCATTTGATGAACCTCCATCCCCATATCCAAGTCCTTTAGATACCCACAAGCAGGTAAAACTGAGAGAATCGTAGCAGAATCGAACTCCACCTCACTATCCGCCATTCTCCTAAAAACCATCAAAGCCTCCTTGGCACAATCATTTCGAAAGTACCCACTAATCATTGTATTCCAAGAGACCACAGTTTTCTCCTCCATTGCACCAAACACTCTTCTAGCCGCATCTCTATTCCCACAACTCATGTACATTGCAAGCAAAGAATTCCCCATAAAACTGCCTGAGACAAACCCACTCTTAATTGTCAACCCATGAATCACCATGCCCAATTCAAGCAACACTAATTCCCCACATGCTCGAATAACAAACGGGTACACATACTCATCAGCACAGAAGCTACCCGACCCGTGCATTTCCACAAACAGCTCAAGCGCATCTCGGGGGCGTCCACTTTCAGTGTACATTCTTATAATGGCTTTGTACGCAACAAATGTCCGTTCAGGCAATTCATCGAACAGTCTGCACGCATAATGCGAGTGACCACAAAGACCATATGCAGCCGTCAGTAGAGAAAGATTATGGTTTGAGAGGAGGCCGGAAGTGATGGTACGGGCGTGCAGCTTCTTGGTGGTTGCAAGGGATTTGTTGGTGGTGGCGCAGCGGTATAACAGTGACTCGCATTGTGCAGCGGTGGTTGAGAAGACGGTTTTTAGTGTGCGAGACAGAGGTGGCGGGCATCCTCCACTCATGAACTGCTGAACTGGTGACTAATTCGGTCGCATCAAAGTCTGAATTTTTTTTTTTTGAAAAGGTTAAGATAAAGGAAATTAGGTAAAATACCCCCAACAAGGGGGTATTAAGGAAAAATACCCCTTCATTATTAAACAATGAAAAATACCCTTTTTTCCCCCGAAAAGTCTAAAATGCCCTTATATTTAAAAAAAAAAAAAAAAAAAAAAAAAGAAAAAGAATATGAATAGGCGGGAACCCTTCATTTGCCCATTACTCTCTCTCTCCCTCTCACGTCCGACTCATCTTCCATTCTTCTCACCTTCCAACCCACGTCCGACTCACGTCCGACTCCCCATTCATTGCTTTCTCTCTTCGACACGCGAACGCCCTCACGAGAACCTATTCCGACGAGCTTTGTTCGACGAGTTGTTTGACGTCTCCGTTAGTGTTATCCATCGCGATTGTTGGACGTCTCCGCTTTTGAAAATCAAAGGTCATTCTTCGGTTGAAAAGGTTTGTTGTTTCATTTTTCTTCTCTTATATGTTTATTTTAGTTAGTTTTTTTGAACCATTTTGGGTTTTGTTTTGAAAACAAAATAATAAACATTTAGGGTTTTTATATGACTCCAAACGAGATTTAACGTTGAATGATTCATGTTTTTGAGTTAATGGTGTGTTTATGTTGGAATGTGCTTGTACTTGGCTTATTCCAACATTTTTTGTTGCCCACATATTAGCCATGTGTTTTGCCCACGGCGTTGCCCACATGAGTGCCCGGAGTTGCCCACACGAGTGCCCACACCGTTGCCCACACGTGCCCACTTCTTTCCCCAGTCAGGAGTCCGTGATGTGTTGTGTGGAGTCCGTAGAGTCATAGTGTGTTTTTAGGTTGACATATGTATGGATTTGGGTCTTTTCATGAATTTTTAATCTTGCCCACCTATTTCGCCTTGCGACCGCCTACATGTTTGCCTACTTGTATCTAACACTACTTTGTGGAGTCTCGTGACGTGTTGTGTGGATTTTATGATCATATTCTCGTAGAGTCTATAATGTGTTTTTAGGTTGTAATATGTATGGACTTGGGTGTTTTTGATAATTTTTATCTTGCCCACCTATTTGCTTTTGCGATGCCCCGCCCACATGTGTGCCTACTTGTACCTAACACTACTTTTCATTGTGCGATTCAAGAAAGATGGCGCTTGTTCAAAACGAAAAGGACCAATTTCAAAGAGATTAAGTGCTCGTTTTAATCGAATGAGGAAGAAATGTGAGAATAGTTGGTTTTTTGAGCGTTAGAATACACAAAGGTTCGGGAATCGTCTTTGGCCAATTCATGGATGTACAAAAGTTGAAATTTCGAGGCCAATTATATCTCCACCTTCTCTTTCGACAAGACAAGTCGATGTCATTGGACAAGATAACATTCCACTTCAACAATAAAGAGGCGATTTTGGAGTAATCGAATTCTCATTGATCACAGGACTTGGTTTTGGGTCCAAGTCTACTATTCCATCATCATCGGGGATCTTCAAAAATGCTTTAGGAGATTTAATCCCCTTTGCCGATACATGTGGAAAACGCTTTAGAAGAATGGTCCAAGAAAGAGAAAGGGGATGGAGATATGACCCTTAAGCTGGCTTTGCTATGTTTCTTATATGGTGTTCTTCTTGTAAGAGACCGTAAAACCAAAAAGATTGTGGAAGAATATATTCACCTTGTCGATGATCTAGAAGCATTTAATGCTTATCCTGGGGAAGAGTAGCTTTCGATTTCTTGGTGAAAGAAACACGTGCCTGCATGGCCGGACGAGTAAAGGGTTTTTGGGAAAGAAAAGAAACGAAAGAAAAGCACGATTTTGAGAACTTTGACATCCACGGCTTCCACCCTGCCTTACAAGTATGGGCATATGAGGCGATCGGCCGCCGCCAAATTGTGTGCCATCACAACAAAAGCTTCCAAGAATCGGGTGCCACGTATTTTGCGTTGGTCAACGAAGCCACGATTTTACATTTGATAAATTGAAAACAACAATCTTGAGGACTTTGCTTGGGGGATGATGATACGGTAAGTTTTTTAATCAATTTTTTTATTGTGTATGCCACCATCTTGTGGGCACTTGTATGCCCACACACGCCCACCTTTAAATTTGACACGCTTATACCCACATGTTTGCCCACTTTGTGCCCACACACGCCCACATGTTTTTGACTTTTGTTTATATGTTTGTAGCTCGTTGTTCACAAACACCGAAACCTTCCAAACCGGAGAAAAATATCGAGTCCTTGCAAAAACTTATTGTGTGGGAAGATGCACTTGAGAAAGAGGATTTGAGACAGAAAAATGAAGAAGAAAAAAAGAAGAAATCTTTGAAAAGAAAAATGTTTGAGGAAAAAAAGGAGGGTGAAGGTAATGATCAGGATGGAGGGCCAAATCCTCCCACGGACTGGTTTGGTTTGTCGAGAAAAGTCGACAAAATTGAGTCCATGCTGAAGTCAATAATGGAGCATTTGGGATGCTCAATTGCTGAAGAGGTGGGCAAAGAACAAGCTCCATCGAGTGCCCACCGTAGTGCCGACGATGGTGCCGACAGCTGTGCCGACAAGGATGGCGACCGGGACGCAGCCTGCGTTGCCCAACACGATGACGACCGGGACTTTCCTGCCGACATTGTTGCCGACAAGCCTGTCGACATTGTTGCCGACAAGCCTGCCGACATTCATGCCCACGTCGTTGCCGACAAGCCTTCATCCCCTTCTGATGTTTCCTCAAAAGGTATACCAGGACCTGTGTGTGATGAAACCACTTCTGATGAAAAGAAAGATACACCAGGTCCTTTTGCCCTTGTTCCTGCTGGCAGCGACGCCCAACCCATTACATATGTCCCGCACAAAGGATTTGAAAAATTGATTGCCAAACCTTCAAAACTTGATGCATTACTTTCAGTGGTTCAAACCATTGAGGTTGTGGCTTCAAATCCAACAATTTCGGGATGGTGCATCCGAAAGTGATGGGGACAATGCCAAGCCTGATTTTGTCGATATTGGTAGTCCTGTCAGATTCGGATCTCCAAAACTTGGTGACGTTGTTTATCAAAAACGTAAAAGGACGATAAAACCTGGCCCCACGAAGAAATCACCTTTTACGGACCCAAGTCATCATGTCCCACCGAGGAAGAAGGGTAAGGTGGTTGTGGAGGATGCTCCGGAAATTCCTCAGCTGCAACTCTTTGATCCAATGGGCCTTTACCCACAGGCCTTGATTGAAGAATTTGAGAAGTGGTTTGATGAAAACAAGGACAACAAGGACGTAGTTGTTCATTGTTCAGTTGAGGAAGGTCACAAATTTTGTGCCTCGTGGTTCTTGAATATCCGTGACACAGAAGGATGGCTGGATGATCAGGTATGTGAATAAAATCACTTCCATTTTCCTGCCCACTTCTTCACCTATCTTCCTGCCCACTTTTATTTTTACTTGCCTACAACGCTGCCTTACTGTTTGCCCACATATGTGCCCACATTGCAGCAAATGGACTTGTTGATGCGCCTCGTTGCGTACAAATCAAAAAAATGGCCTGAACGTTTCTTGTCGAACTGGACAACCGTTGATATGCTGTTTTGGGTACGTAGCATCATTCATTTACACAAACATTTCATTCATCTTGTTTTTTGATATAAATTTGTTTATGACATTGATTTACTTTTATTTGTGAATAATTTGACTATAAAATGGGGTGCCAAGTTTGTGAAAGCTTTAAAGAACAAAAAAAAACTCGGTCTTGGTGGAAGGAAGTATTTCACACTCATATGGATTGAATTTAGAGAAAATATAAGCTTTCCGCAACAATTCAACGTAAGTGAACTCGAAGGGAAGAGAACAGTTTTGGAATGCTTCCTCAGTATACCTCCATCGGGATGTACTTATGTCACAATCCCAAACTCCATCCCATAAGAGCATTATATGAACCCGCAAAGAAATAGATAGATATAAAAGATCGTTTCGTTGTCAGTTCACTTTGTCCTCCCAAACAAAATGACATTTGAATTTAATCGCCCACACAATCGCCCACATAAATACCCACCCAAGTGCCCACATCTGTCGATTCACTTTGTCCTCCCAAACAAAATGACATTTGAATTTAATCGCCACACAACCGCCCACATAAATACCCACCCAAGTGCCCACATCCCTTCCGGTTCACTTGTCCACCCACAATTTTTAATATTTAACATAATCGCCACCCAATTGCCTACGGTTATGCCCACGTGTTTGCCTCTTCGATACAACTTGCGAAAAATCGAAACTCTTCAAATTATACCCATTTCAAAAATCGTGAAAAATTGGTTAATTGAACCATTTTGCGAAAATGAAAATCATTAACATTACACGAAAGAACAATCAAAACTAACCTTTATCTATATTTTTGATGCAAGAATCGAGATTTATTGTCGAACACAAAGTTCTCGATTTTGCCTCCTTCAAAGTTCAAACGCGTTGCATTTACTAGGGTTCGTAAATTTGAAGAAGAGCTCAAAATCTTGTAATGTTGATCTCTTTGCTCGAAATGTTGAGAAGAGCTTGTAATGGTGAAACTAGGGTTTGTAATGGTGAAAATGAAAGGCCCGCTAGATGAAAATTTCACTCCCGCCCATGTGCTCGCTTTTTCTTTTTTTTTTTTTTGATTTTTTTAAGTTAAGGGTAAAGTAGACATTTTAGGTAGGGAAAAGGGGTAGATTTCCTTATTTAATAAAGTGGGGTATTTTTCCTTAATACCCCTTGTTGGGGTATTTTCTCAAATTTCCCTAAGATAAATTTAAAGGAAATGGAAATCGTCAAAGAACGATTGACAAAGAGTTGTTGGGATAGAATCCCACACAAAAGAAACAGACGACATATGTTCAAAGATACGAAGCAAAAAAGTGAGCAACATAATTTTTTTGACGGCGAATCCAAGAAATACTTGCTATCGAGGTTTGGGACTTGGCAGTAAAAATATCATCCGCGATGGCTAGACAAGAAGCCGGGAAATGAGCATCTTCGTTTGCGGCTAGGACGATTGCAAAAGAAAGCCGCCATAAATTTCCACTAAAGCGAGATTGAATTGTCGAGCAAGGTTTAGAGCTTCAAGTAGAGCTAGAGATTCCGCCACTACTGCTTCGGAAATGTCAGGGAATTTCCTGGAGAAGCCCTTTAGAAATGTACCTGAATTATCCCACAAAGCAACTCCTATGCCAGCGCCCGAAGAAGAGATAGCTCCATCGAAAAATACGCGAGGGCCCGTAGGAGACTTTTCATGGAGGCAGTCTGCAATCGGTGTTGAGGAAGGTCGTTCGGGCGATTACGGGCGCGAGTGATAATCAATGAGCGAATTATTTGCCAACAGACAACCGAATATGGATTGGGGTCCACACTTTCAAATTTCTTTTTATTTCGGGAGAACCAAATAAAATCGCAGATGGTCGCAAATAAATTACACATGTCCACGTTAAGTACCAAAAGTATTTCCTTCGCCCACAGTGTGAAAGATGGTCAGCCGGAGTCTAATAATGGAATCCCAAAGGCCACTCATTTTCCAAATTGTTTCAAAGAAAAGGACAATTGACAAAGATGTGAGCGCCGTCGGATTATTGGAGTTGCAAAATGTGCACGGAGGTGAGTTGTGTAAGTGGTGTATGTGGAGGAACTCAAGTGGGGATAGAGCCCGATAAGCAACGCCAAAGAAATACCCGAGTACGAGGTGTGATTTTCAATTTCCACATTTTTTCCGCATCGAGATTTCTCGCTAAAGACGATGAAGAAGAGCGGGCGATTATGTTGCAAAATATTGGACTCCAAAATCGCATGGTACGCCAAACGAATGTGAATTTCCCATTTTTCGTAAATTTCCAGCCCCATAAATCAAGTAGAATCACATGAGCTTAGAGGAATTGCAAGAATTGCTTGGGATTCTTCTCGAGAGAACAAGGAGCTTAACTAAAACAGAGTTCCAGCACCCCTATTTTGTATAATAAGATCGACACCAACTGTAAGGTGTTTGTGGTGGGGAAAGCTGCGAATTCTGCCATCCGGTGTATAGGTAGCCACGGATCATTCCAAATCGGCGTAGATGACCCGATTTAATGATTTTCCTACAACCAAGTTTGAGACATTGAATGCTCTCGAAAATGCTTCGCCAAGACCAAGAGGTCGACACAAGACTAGCATCGACAATACAACACGACGGAAAATATTTAGCCTTTAGAATCCGAGCAAGTAGTGACGACGGGAATGATGAGAATTCGCCACACTTGTTTGGATAATAAAGCTAAATTGAACGCTTTGAGATCTCTCGAAGCCTAAACCACCCCGAATCTTGCTCGTGCACAATTTATTCCAACTTTTCCAATGAATTGTTTTCTTTTGAGGTGGACCCCAAAGAAAATTTGCAGCCATCGAGTTAATTTTATCAATAACACCGCCACGGGATTTTAAAACAAGACATCGCAAACGCGTCTAATAGCTTGTATCACCGATTGTAACAAGATTATTCTCCGGCTTGAGAAAGAGATTTTTCTTTCCATCCACAAAGTTTAGTCCAACAACGATCAAGGATAGCTTCAAAAATTTGTTTTTTACTAGCTCGATAACGAGGGCAAACCGAGATATTTACCATGGTTTGCGACCTTAATATGGAGTAAATGAGAGATTGAAGCTCGACGTTGGTGTCCGTGTTGGGGCTAAAAAAAATACCCGACTTCTCATAATTAATTCTTTGACCAGATACCTCCTCGTAAAGGTGAATGGCGAACCGAAAATTGGTTGCTTCTTCGATCGTGGCTTGTCCAAAAAGGAGGGTATCATCAAAAAAAAAGATGAGAAATACTCGAGCCATCCTCATAAAGAATTCCATGTAATTTCCCGCCCGCCCGGGAGATCCCGCAAAATAAGAGAAAACACCGGAACAAATGATGAATAAATATGGGGAAAGGGGATCGCTTGTCGAATCCCCCTAAAGGGACGAAGAGATCCAACTTGCTGACCATTAAGAAGAAACGAGAATAAGGGCGTGGTGATGCATAATTTGATAAGGCAAATGAAGTGATCAGGGAAGCCTAAAGCTGACAAAATACGAAGGATAAAACTCCACTCGACTCGATCAAAAGCTTTACTCATATCAAGCTTGATGGACATGTGACCAATTTTACCAGAGGTGCGCTTTTTCATAGAGTGGTGGGTTTCATATACGATAAGAATATTGTCAGTAATAAGTCTATTGGGAACAAAAGCGGATTGGGATTCCGAGATGATAGTAGGGAGAATAGATCGGAGGCGAAGGGCAATAACTTTTGAGGCAATTTTATACACGACGTTGCAGAGACTGATAGGCCGAAATTGGGTTATAGAGTCCGGAGCTTTCGATTTTGGAATAAGGACAATATGAGTAAAGTTGTAGGAAGACTCAAAAGAGAGATTGTTTAAAAAGCTAAGCACAAAATTAGTAACATCATCTTTCACAATATGCCAAAACTTTTGATAAAAAACGGGGCTCATACCATCCGGGCCGGGGGATTTAAACGGGTGCATGTGCTTAAGAGCGCGGGTTACCTCGTTACCAGTGAAGGGAAGGTTCAGAGATTCAGCCATTTCCAATGTTACTTTTTTCTTAATCCGACTAATCACCTGTTCAACCTTTGTAGACGACGGAGATGAGGACGAGAAAATATCCGCGAAGTACTTTCCAATAATAAGTTCAATGGCTTTCGGGTTAGATTGCAGGGTGCCGCTATCATCTTTGAGGGAAAGAATACTGTTCACTTCCCGGCGAGCCGAAGCCATGGCATGAAAATATTTAGAATTTCTGTCCCCTTCCCGAAACCAGTGTTGTTTTGCCCGTTGCTTCCATTTCAAGTCATGAAGTGATAGTAAAACCTCAAGTTGGGCCTGAAGCTGAGTAATTTTCTCTCGAATATCAGAGGTAATCGTTCCTTTTTTAAGCTTCGAGATATCTTTCTGAATTAAAACCACAAAAGCGTCAACTCTGATGCCTATTGCTATTATCACTATGTTTGGACAGAAAATAATTGGCTAAATTGCAAATCTAGTCCTGTATGTTATGGGCATTTGCATTTTTAATCAGGTAACTTTTAATGTTGTAATTTTAGTTATTGACTATTTTACCCTTATGATTAAAAAATATCTTCAGCCTTGTATTTTTTAGAATCTAGCTATTATAGTTTCAATTCATATCTTTTTGGAAGTGGTAATTTTGATCATGGTCGCGTTAATATATCGGTTATCCATTTTCAAAAAATATATATATCGATTATCCCGCTATATTAATCTTTTTAATTTTCCTTTTTATCTATCTTAAAAATTTAGTGGCAGGAGCCAGGAGGCGCGCCGAGGCACAAAGGAGTCAGGTGCGCTCGTCTTGAACATGGGCCCCAAAAAATAAAAAATAAAGAAAAATGATATAAGTTATTAACCATGATACAAATTGGCAGGAAATAACCTAAAACACAACATTATTAGTATTTATTCACATATTAAATAATAATTTTTTCATCAAAATCAGTCAAAATAATAAAATAAACAATATGAAATTTATAATTTCCCATACACATTAACAACTAAATTCAAACCTTTTTTCAATTCTTAAAACTGAAATTTAATTAGTAAATCAAATATTCAAAAACAGGAAACAAAAAACAAAAACAAAAAATAAGAATGCAAACGGCTGGAGTCGACGACCGGCGACGAGAGGCGGCGGCGGCGGACGAGCGGAGGCGGGCGTTGGGCAGAGGTGGTTGGTTAAGGAGGATTTGGGAAAAATGGAAGTCGGAGTTTGGGAAGAGGCCGCTTTGACGGGGAAAGGTTTTGTTTGGGCTTGTACTTTTGGGCCTTTTAGTGTTGGAAAACAGGCCCAACAAAAACTCACCTTCTAAAATCTAAAGTTGTGATTTGATACAATAATTTTTTATTTTCGTTCCGAAATTTTTTGAACTCAAATTTTGTTTGTCTACCAAATTTTTTGAAAAATACGCTATTCACCCATTCTTAGTTTTTCTCCCACTTTTCTTATACTAATCATATTTGCACAATTTTCAAAAAAATACAATTATTTTTACACATTTTTCTCATAAATTTCACTAAATTCACTCACATATTCTTAACTACCAATCATATTTAATTATTATTTTACTATTTCTACATCACATCATCTTTCATCATTACATTTTCATTTCATATCACTTCACTTCACTTAAAAAAAAAATTCTCCCTAACAAAATTTTTCACACTATCTTCTAGTAGAAAAAAATCTCCAAAATGAAAGATATTCAATCACAACCTAACATTGCAAATTTTTCCTTCTTAACGAGTTAATTTATGAAAATAACACGAATATGTATTTTTAACTCATACCCAAACCGTAACTTAAATAGTATACATAAATACATACAAAATAATTTTACATAATTTGAAAATTAATTATGGCACAATTTATATAAGATATGTTGTCAGTCAATGCTATCATATCATGCATGCACGAAAGAAGTTAACCAACAAAGTTATAATCAACCTATTCAGCACCATCATATGCTCGAGAGAACGTAAATGGATGAGAAATAGCCAACCCGACTCATGGCCCTACCTCATGCCACACTGTCCTTTAGTATGGTCAGTGACGAAGTCATATACTTTGTGTAGGGGAGGGACTAATATTAATATAAAAATATAATATAATATATCATGACTTCTATTATTAAAAGTGATACTTTAAATAATAATAACATTCAGTATGATATATTCTATAAACATATCACCAAAAAGATGTTAATTGCAATACTATTCAATACTAGATACATAATTAAAGAAGTAATATCAAAGTTCTAGGCAACCCCCAAGAATCCACAAAATAATAACTCGTGTTACTCAAAAAATGGTGCATAATTAAAGAAGCAATATCAAAGTTCTAGGTAAACCCCAAAAATCCCCAAAAAATACATCATGTCGCCCCATCGCCAGGCTATATTACTTGCAGTTGTAGCCAGTACAGAAAAAAGAACATGTTTCGTCATTTTGCTATCATCTTCCAAAGAAACCTGTACATTCATCAATAGGCATTTTCATTTATAAATTGAAGTACATCTTTATTCATTTCGGCATCAGCCTTTTGTTTATCACTCAACTTATAGATAAGGTCAAACAAATCTTGAGGCTTACACTCACTAATGGAATCCCTGGAACAATCAAAAATCAAAAAATACTCAGAAACAACTTAACAAAAAAACAATACTTTTAAAGTGAAAAGTGATACTTTTATTATGAAAAATGATACTTTTATATAAAATACTAGTCAGAAACAACTTAACAAAAAAACAATACTTTTAAAGTGAAAAGTGATAGTTTTATTATGAAAAATTATACTTTTATATAAAATACTAGTCAGAAACAAGTCAACAACCTAGCAAAAAAACAATACTTTTAAAGTGAGATACTTTTATTATGAAAAATAATACTTTTATATGTGATGATCATTACCTTACTTTTCGCTTTTTAACATAATCTTCCTCCACATCCAATAGATTGTTTTATCTTCATCGTAACAAAAGAATAGTCAAATATCATTTACAATTCCAACTAAAAGAGGTATCTTGCTAAGGCTAATGACAACAATCAAGTAATGCATGTCCATAAATAGATATTGAATGTGAAAACTTTAACATGTAAAAACAAAAAACCTAACTACATTTAATACTAAAAAAAATCATTCCCTCTCCAAATATGTAAAAAAACACGAACAACTTTTTAAAAATACACGAAAATAGTTGTTAAAACTCTAAAAATCGAAGACGCCATGAATCCTAATCCAAAACACCATCGCGATTGGGAGGGAGAAAAATAAACAAACCGAGAAGAGCGACACAGAGAAGAGGATTTTATATGCAGAGACAAAAGAATAGTGTTAAGTTGGTTTTTATACCTATGTATTGAGTATTCTAGACTAGGATTTTGCGGGTTTTTTTGAGTATTTTAGCATCGTTTGAGTCGAGTTTGTGTCATTAGTTGTCGTTTGAGAGTCGGACGGTATTGGATGCCGAAATTGATTAAAAACGATGAAAACGTGTTTGGATGGTGAAGATCGCATTTTAGAAGTGGAAAAATTAGTAAGATCATTTGAGTAAGATCGGCGCAATACGGGGTCAAAATTAGTACAAATGGAGTAGGGAAAGGGGGCGCGCTGCAGCAGTCATACCGATCATGGCTGCAGCCGCGCGCGAGGAAGGACAACGAAGCAGGTAATATGCAAAGAAACAGGGCGGCTGCGGCCACCTTGCGACCCCCATGGTGCAGAGAAGAGACACACAAGCGAGACAGTAACGCGTGCGGAAGCGAGCATGATCATCGGCCAAAGACAAAGAAGCGTTATCCAGCGCCACAAAAAAGCAGCGAAGAAGAAAAAGCGGCCAGGCGAGAGATGCGAAATACAAGGACCATCGAACGGCAGCGAAAAGGTCATATGCGGCGCGCTTCAGCACGCGCGACGACGCCCTGAAGCTGGGCCTTTTATTTCGTGGGCTTTTCGGCGGATTTTCGAGGTTTCGGGCTTATAAATATAAGAACGCATGTTCACTTGGTTTTATACCATTGATTTGGGCTTCCTAGACTTGAGTTTTGTGTTGTTTTTATTATTTTGAGTCATTTGAGTAGCCAAGCCATGTTGAGAGTCAATTATATTGAGTTTATAGTCATAGTAATAAATCGTGTATCAAAAGAAGTACAAACGAGCAAACAACGAGAGATTGATTTGAAGAAACGTCCAAACGCGTATGAAATTTCCATCACTGGCAGCGTTTTGTATTTTGGCCATAACTCTCTCTACAAAATTGATATTGATATGATTCAAATGGCTATGGAAAACTAAGAGATAGGGCTACAACTTTGAACAAGGGCTCAAAAGCAAATTCCAACATTTGGTGGGTGAAAAACTCGGGCGGGCGTTGCGGCGCCCAAGACAGGCAAAACACTCCACAATTCAAGTGGGTGAAAGCTGCAGCCGGCTAGGGCGGTTCATTTGTGGGAAATTCTTTGAGCGCCGCAGCGCCTGGGGCGTAAATTACTATGTTTCTCCACATTTTTCTTGAACTTTTGAGGGGCTATATAAATAGATAAATGGGAGGCTTGATCTAGGGTATGGAGGAAAGGTGGGGAATACACCCAAGAACACAAGAAATACATCAACTTCATCAAGGAAGAACCAAGGGAAGAATCGGGTCGAATCGGAGCTTGAGGATTGAAGATCAATCGAGAGATTATCCATTTCCCTAAGTTTTCTCATTCTTTGTGCTTTAATCTTTCATTTTAGCTTGTCATGAATATGAACAATTTGTCTATGGGTTGTTTATTTGTAATGAGTAGCTAAACTTCTTGTGATTTCCGGGTTTTGGAAGTAGATTAATTGAACTCTTGTTGAATGTATTAATCTTAATTGAAGTTATTGTCTTGAAGCCTATTTGAGTACTTTGTTCTTATTCTTGTTTTATCATTTGGCCAATGATTTAGCATGTTTGATATATTGATTCATAATTCGAGAGATGAGTTTCAATATTAGATCTTGAGTACTTGACATGAATATTTGCATAATCGAGAGGTTTGTGAATATTTGTGAGGATATTTGATCTTTTGTGCATTTGGGAGTTGTGTATCTTATGTTGAGTAGAGATACTAGCATAGATATTTCAATCTACACTTTATATACATCTCGAGATGGAGGATAAAATACCGTTGTGATCGTCTTATAGGTGTAGTGATAATAACTTTGACTTTGATTAAATCGTAAAACAAGAGGAATATTAATTGAAACCATAACCCGGGAATCCATTTCATTCCCTTGATAATTCCACTATTCTTAGTATCTTGTGTTTTTGTGGTTAATCTTGTCTTTACTTCCACAACAATTATCAAATTTTGATCGTCTAAATAAAAATAAGACTATCTTAGTTCAATACTTAGCGCATAAATTTATTAGTCTCGTGGATACGACCTTGCTTACCCTATTCTATAAACTACACCGTACACTTGCGGTGCGGTGAAGCTAAAAATAAGGCGAACAACGCACGTACAAACAGGGGGTTGGACATTATTTTGAACACAACGCACTTGCAAGAGACTCGGAGCTAGGGTTCGGGACGGGGTGGAGGCACTTCTGTCCGGACACGAGAGAGAATTCCTTCTCTTTTCTTCTCAATTCTTTCTTTGCTTTTCTTTGTCGATTTTTGAGATGTATAATTATTTCTTTATGAATTTTTGTACATCCAATATGAGCTAAACCTATATTTCTAGGGGATTGATGTAACTTACGTTTGAACCTATGTTTTGATTTCCAGTTTATGAAATTCGCATGTTATTTAATCTATTTGTGCTATTTGATTTGATTGCTTCTGGATTATCTGATCAATAATTTAGATTGTTTGGCGTGTTTGATTTGACGCTCGAGAGAGGTAATTGAACGCTTGGCCATAGAATAACATAACCTAGGGTTTCATAGAATCGAGAGATTTATGAATCTTTTGAAGCCTGTGATAGAATATTCATTGAACGTATTAGGGTTTAATTTATGATTTTTATAGAGATATCGAAATCAGAAATTGGAACATAGAATCACTTGGCACTCGAGAGAGGAAGTGATAAACGATAGGAATATTGGCTTATGGATTAATAACTTGTGATTAATAAACTGGATTGAAAACATAGGGAATAACTAGGTGAAATCAACCCTCTAGAATTCATTTTTCAAGTGTTTGATTGATTGTCCGAACCAATTATTTGCTTATTTTTAGTTTTATTTTTAGTTTAAAAACAATCCATCTCTTTCCGATTTCTAGATAGAATTAAGCTATTTTAATTATAGTACTTAGTATAAAATTCGATAATAATCCCCTGTGAAGACGATAAACCTATTTTCAAAACCTATACTAAAACTTGACACCGTACGCTTCCGGTAAGATTTTTGCGATCAAATAGTGAGTGAGAGAGAGGGGGAGAAGATAACTCGGACTGTTCGTGAGTGAGAGAGAGAGAGAGAGAGAGAGAGAGAGAGAGAGAGGGAGAGAGAAGGACAATTTTGTAATTAATAAATTTAGGCATTTGTGGGCTACATTCAGGTTACAAAACCACGGGTTTGGTATCTTGGGGCTCCGTCTCACGAAACTAGATTCGTGAGACAGTCTCATGCCAGTTTTTGTGATTAAAGAATTGCTTTGGCATGATACTGGTATTATTTGTTGAGATGGGACCAAAAATTTTGTAGATAAACTGTTGGCAGGTACTAAGGGACAATTTGGTATAATTTGTTGTGCCCTGTAAGGTCCATGAGTGGATTAGTTGTGTGCTTCTTAAACTTTTAGTAGCCAAAACACCAGTCACCACACTCAGGGACAAAAGCATGTTGAACAATATTAGAGGTATTTTGGTAATTCTGTATTATAACCTTAAAAAAACTACAAAAACTAGGAAAGATCGAATAAATTTTCAATTTTTCATTCTTCTTTTCTCCCTTCTCTTTTTTGAATCTTGAAAAAAATTGAGTCTTATTCTTTTCTTTTCCCCTTTTTATAAGTTTTGTACATTTTCTTTTAGCTTCACCAAAATTTTGTAGATTTTCCTCCAATATTTTCATTTTGAGATATTAGCATGAAGCTATTACTCAATGATTTCAAAATATGAAGATTTAAAAGGCAATGTTATGATATATTATTGTATAATGTTATTTTTTTTTTGAATATTAAGATGTAATTGAGCTAATACACTTATTTTGTCAAAATTGGTTTTTATTTATATTTTTTAAGAATTACTTTTAACCATAAAAGTATCACTTTTTATTAACAAGGTATCATTTGTTATTTCAAAAATATCACCTTTGTTTTAAAAGTATCATTTTTTTCTTGGAAAAATATTGTTTTTCTTGTAGTAGGGGATTTGACAATATATTGTAGTTTTGCAAAGAAATTGACAAAATATGGTAATTTTGAGGTAGTTGTAATTTTAAGTGTAGGCGCATACCCTTTTTGTGCCTTTATAAAAGGCACATATATGACATGCGCTTCATGTCTCTTTTTCTTTTTATTCTTTTTTAATATGAAGCGCATGAACCGGTTGTGCCTTTTCATCATGCGCTTTATTTGATTTTTTTTTATTTTATTCCAAATGAAGCGCATCATGTAGATGTGCTTTATGAAAAAAAAAAGCGAAGAAAAAAAGACATCCAATATCAATTGAAACTCAATTAAAATTTAATTAATTTATGATTAATTTAAAATGTATTAGTTTGAAAAATACAATAAACTACATTAACATCATAATTCTAAATGGGCTAGCGGACTTTGGGTTAAACGGGCCACTATCGGGTTATTATAAAAAAAAAAACTAAAAATTTATATATTTAAGTCTAAAATTTTAAACTCGAACATATATAACATTTAAGTTTAAATTAAAGTATTCATTATAAAAAAATCTTGCATAGTTTATAATTATATTGAATTAACAAAATTATAAAATTTAAATATTCCATGATCCGGAAAAAACTATAATAAAATAGATTTATAATATTACTAAACGTGAGGTTGAAAAAATATATTTAGTAATAGGTAATATGTAATAAAATATATTCATAATATAAGAATTGTATTTATTTTTACAAGCCCAAATATAAACGGGTCAAAATAATTCGGCTCTAACCTTCCTTTTTCCCGAGTTTAAATGGTTTGGGCCAATGGGCTACTACCGCTTAACATCTCTAGTTATCACAATCATATCTTTCGGTCTTTACTAAAAACTAGTCTTTAACCCATGCAATGCACGGGGTGTATATCGTGAGTAGAGTCATCAATTTGGTCGATAATATGGCGGGCTAAGTTTTAAAGAGCTCGAAATGAGTCGGGCTTTTTTGGCCTCGACCCATTAAGCTCGAAAAAATAGGTCGACCCGGATGATGATTATCGGGATAATGAGTGGAGGAGGAGCACACAAGTGAGATATCCATCCGGATATGACACGAGAAAGACATCGAATTTATGATTATATTGTTAATGTAATTTATTTTAATTTTTTAATTAGTACATTTTAAATTAACTTTACATTATCATAATTAAGTTTTAATTATTATTGTATATTAATTTGCTTTTTTAATGTAAAACTTAAAAAAAAAGAAAAAGAAAAATTCATGAAGCACATTCTCTAAATGTGCTTCATTTTAACGATTAGAAAAAATACATATGAAGCGACTAATCAATACATATGAAGCGCAAGATACATGTATTGTGCCTTTTATAAAGGCACAACTAAGTGATGCGCTTCTTATGTTGGCAATTTAAAAAAAAAAATACATGAAGCGCATCATCGTAATGTGCCTTTTAAAAAGGCACATACGGATGATGCGCTACACTTAAATACACAAGAAGTTAAAATTTCACCATATTTTGTCAAATAATTTTTCAAAGTACAATACTTTGTCAAAAAACCCCTTGTAGTACTTATGTACTTGTGGTTGTGTATGGTAATATGAGTTGACCACTGAGCACACACTAAGATCGACTAATGATAATCGGAAACCAAACATTGGAGCCACTGGAATACTTACTTTTCAAAGTATGACATTTTGTTCATAAAGCATCGCTTTTTGGGTTCAAAGTATTATGCCTTTTTTTTCTTATCACCGATGTATTAAAAATCTAATACTAAAACAATGTAGCAACAACACAATTTTAAGCAAAAACAACTACTAAAATAGTCTAGGAATATGAGTATTTGAACCAAACTCCTTCGATGGAAGTAAGGACAGAATATATAATTACTAAAGTATCACATTATGTTCAAAAGGTATTATTTTTTAGGTTAAAAGTATCGCAATCATTGTAACAACAACATAATATCACATTATGTTCAAAAGATATTGTCTTTTGGGTTAAAAGTATCGCAATCATTGTACAACAACATATTCGAGGATTAGGAGTCTTTGAACCAAACTCCTCCAGCTTCGTGGAACATCACATCACTTGCATTCTCTCTGTCATTATTGTTTTCATCATTTCACGAGCAACGACAATAGTTGTGATAACATCTAAAATAAATGTGATACTTTTGGTTTGAAATCTAATACTTATTATGGAAAAGTAATACTTTTTATTGGAAAAGTAGTACTTTAAAAACTAAAGTAACAAAAAACGGGTAGAGTATCACCTTCAGCTTCCTGAAACATCTCATCACTTGCATTCTCTCTGTCATTATTGTTTTCATCGTTTTCACGAGCAGCGACAATACTTGTGATAACATCTAAATGTGATACTTTTGGTTAGAAATCTAATACTTTTTATAGAAAAAGTAATACTTTTGTGAAAGAAGTCATACTTTCATTGCATGCTCTTTAATATTGTCCATTTTTGCTCTTCAACTTCGACTAACAATATCACATGGAGAAAAATTCATACAACCAACAACATTCTATGTGATTAGTGGTGAATATTCTCAACATATAAATATCAAAACACAACTACATGAATATCTATGTGAAAAAAATTCAGACAACCAGCAACACCAATTTTATCTGGTACATTGTGGAGTAAAAACCTAAAAAGTAGTGATTTTTTAACCCGCCAAAACGCATCGGGAAGTAAGAAAATATATAGATTTACCGGAGTCGTGTAGACGAAGGATGCCGACAACATCCGGGCAAAGAAAGAGTGGATAGATGGGGTGATCATAAATTTAAAAAACGCTTGTACCGCGCCGAACCGCACCGAGCCGCACCGTTCTTAATAATTTATGGCCAAAACCGCGATCTAAAATATTAGATAGAAACCGCACCTCTTTCTTGGTGCGGTTATGGTTTTAGATTTTGAAAATCGCCAAAACCGCACCGCACCTCTATAATTTAGGATAAAACAAAATATTATTCTTAGTCTTTAGTTAAATAGTTAGAAATAAATATATTAACAACTAACTTTATGAATGATACAATTAGGTTCCCACTTTGTATACTAAATTATAACACATTTTATATTCTTTTAATGTTGTTACAATGCATTATGTTTTGCATTAAAATAGAACAACATTACATTGCATTACATATTAAATGTAAGTGAAATAAAAGATATTGCAATGTGCATTTTATTCGCAAAAATACACCTTGTATAAGAAGAATCACTTTTCAATTACAATATTTTTCTTTAGCTTTTTCTTTAAAAGATCATAACAAAATTATATTAATTTATCAATTATATAATATTTTTGTTTATTAAAACTGCAAAACCGCCCGCTACCGTCCGCCACCGCTTCAAACTGCACCTTCGTTTTTACTTCATAAAACCGCGATTTAAAATTATTTAACCGAACCGCATATAGCAATTCGGTTTGAATTTTACTCAAAATACCGAAAAAAAGCCCGTAATCACCCCTAGCAAGTGGAGGAGATGGAATTCACGATTGGAGTCGTTGCTAGCAGAGGAAGAAGATGGAATATATCACGATCAATGGAGAGAAAGGCGCACTTGGGAGGCAGATTTTTGTTTTAGGTTGGGCGCTTGGGTAATGGGCTAGCTTGACAATAGGGCTGTGTTTGGCGGGTATGAATATTTTGGAGCTCTGTCTCACTACCACAAGAGATTACCCTTCTTTAACTTATCATATGTCTTGAATTCATGAATTTGTATATAAATAGTTTCATATTTTGACATAAATTTTCTTATATTTAAAAATTATAATACCTATCAAATACCGAATCCCTCTATATTCAACGGATCGGAGAGACAGTCTCATAAGAGTTATGAGACTACCCCTTCTTTAATTTATCACATGTCTTGAATTCATGAATTTGTATATAATTTATTATACTTAAAAAATTATAATACCTATCAAATACCGAACCCCTCCATATTCAACGACTTAAACTTGAGAAAAATAAATTCGTAACTAATATTATAATGTTTTTACTTTATAATTCTTCTAGTATGTTCCATATGAACACGACGACAAGCTTAAGTTAACTTAATCACAAAGAAAAAAAAAAAAAAAAACAATTCGGCAAAATCTCCCACTTAAAATGCGCAACGGAGTCTCCATTTTTTCATTTTCCATCCCAAAGATTCATTCATTCTGCATCTTCACACACACACACACACAGAATCTGCGTGCATCTCTACAGTCAGTTTTTCTGTATAAAATTTTCATCTGGAATGGCGGATTATCATACTGAAGAGGAGAAAAAGGGCGAGGCTAATTTGATGGACCAGATTTCCGACAAAATCCACGGCCGTGATTCATCGTCCTCATCATCGGACTCCGAGGATGAGAAGAAGCCGTCGCTGAAGGCCAAGGTCAATCGCCTCTTCGGCAGGGAGAAGCCTGTTCATGGTGTCTTCGGAGGTGGCAAACGTACGTTCAAAAAAGCGGAATTTGATAATAAATTCTGTTCACAATTTTCTGTTTTTTTTTTTTCTCTCTTCTTGTTATATTTTAATTTGGATATATGAGTTTAAGAGAGAGATCGTTTTATGAGTTCTGATTCGTATTATTTTGGGGGGTTTGTGGGATTTTCAGTTTAACGATATCTTCGCTCTCTGATTTGGTTATTTATTTGGTTCTTACTTCTTTTCCTATATATTTTGGTTGCAGGAGTATGTAGGCATGTTAATTCTTTGATACATATTTTTTTTAATGTTTTCTTTAGGGTAAATTTCACTTTACCCCTAAATTATTTTACCTCTTTATACTTTCAATTGTATCACTTTACGTACTATCAATTTGTATCACTTTACCCTGTTATACAATTTAAATATAATTTAATCCTCCTATTCCTTTATTAAATGGCCTAATTGTCCTTATTATTATTTTAATTTAATAATGGCATCAAATACATGTAACTTTTTTTTGTATATTTAAAAAAAAATTGAAAAATTTATTTGATATTTATTAAAATTAATATAGTTCCTATTATTGTAGGTTATTTTCTGTAAATTAATATATTTATACATTTTTCATAATAATTAAGAAATCTAAAAATTAGGTATTATATTGTAAATAATATTTTGTATTTAAAATATTAACCACTAAAATGACTTTTTGTTAAATTATGACTATTCAATCAATAATTGAAAAGTTACTAATAATATTTCACATCTTTAAGTTTGTGATGAACAATATATTAGAAGTATAAATGTATTAGCTAATATAAATATCCTACTATATATATTAATTTAATAGGAACTATATTAAAGTTAAATAATTAGCAACGAAACATAAAACATAATAGATTTAAAATTAAACGTTAATTAATCAAGTTGCGAAAGTTAGAAGGAAAAATTTATTAATATTAAAATATTTTTTAATTCTAATAAAATTATTAGGTGAGGATAAAATAAGTCATTGTTTTGAGTATATGAGTATAAAATAATATTTTATAAGCATAAGGGGTAAAATGATACTAATTAAAAATATAAGGAGCTAATTAAAAATATAAGGGAGCAAAGTGATACAACTGAAAGTACAAGGGATACTCAAGAAGAGTATGATCAGATACACTTTGTAATTGGATTTCTGTTTATTTTTCAAAAGTTCCTTAGTTGCATTTTATTGTACTAGTTTAATTTGACAATGGAAAATGTAGGGCTTTACCTTTACTTACACTCACATTTTTTATCTGTTATTTTTCCATTTGTTTTAATTATACTTTTTATTCTATGGAATTAGGAGCTAGATAAAGGTTGTTAAGAATTCAGTAAGTGTCGCTGATTAGTTTTACAAACAGTATGGTGATTTATCAACATTTACTGATGAATCTTCTTTATGACACAAAACTTTGTATGTGATTCTCGAGTATGTAGCATTATGTTTACTTCTGATTCAAGTGGAACAAAACTTTATTGATAATGTGATTTTAGCTTTTGGTTGTCTTTAAGGATTAACGAGACCTGCTATGATGGATGTTAATGAAGTTTGTAACATATGTCATCGTGTTTTAACTTTTCACGAGTTTGGAAGTTAAAGATGATGTTTGGGCTAATTATAGAAAAACCCAGAAATGTTTCAAAATTACAAAAAAAAAAAACTTTCAGGTTTGATTATGCCTTAAATTTAAGGGTTAACTGTAATATTTCTAGAAATATCACGGGTTTTTTGAAATGTTTGTTGTTTATGAAGAGAGAAAATGTAAGATGGAATCAAGCCTCAAGTTTTTTTTTTTTATAATTTTAAAACATCTCTGGATTTTTTTGTAATTAGTCTAAACCTCAGGGGTGGTGTTTTTGTAATTATCCCTAGTTTCTATAATGTTCAACTAAAGATGTATAAGTAATGACCTCGAGTATAGTTGGTTATCAGCTGCCGATGTGTTTCTATGGAGGAACAAGAAGGTTTCAGGAGGAGTGCTAGGTGGGGCGACCGCTATCTGGGTTTTGTTTGATGTCCTTGAATACCATTTACTCACCTTGGTCTGTCATGGTTTGATGCTCGGGCTGGTTATTTTGTTCTTGTGGTCGAACGCTAGCACCTTCATCAGAAAGTGAGATGCTCGTTTTGTTAATTTGCAATTGATGCTTTTCAGGCTAGAAATAACATGAATTGACGTGTGTGCTTATTGTTTCTTCTTTGTAGAACTCCACCACGCATCCCTGAAATAAGTATCCCGAAAGAGCCTGTATTGGATTTTGCATCTGCGCTGAGGATTGAGATCAACCGAGCCTATGCAACTCTGAGAGACATTGCATCTGGAAAGGATTTAAAGAAGTTCCTCTCTGTATGCGGTTTCTTTATTTTTGAAAGCGCTATAATAACAGCATGTTGTTGCCTATGATTGCTTATTTTATATGCTTGCATATATTTGTATATTTAAACTTGGAAGTAATTTTATCGTCATTCAAGTTCATATCTGAAATTTTGGTTAACTGTGTAAACCTCACATCAGCTGTTGTGCATTACCAAATTTTTAGCTTGAAGTGGACGAGTACTGAATTCATGTTTTTATTTGGGATAATTACACAAACACCCCTGAGGTTTGGGCTAATTACAAAACAACCTACAAATGTTTTAAAATTACAAATAAGCCCCTCTGGTTTGATTGTGTTCAAAATTTAAGGGGGTAATTGTAATATCTTTATAAATATCAAGGGTTTTTTAAATTTTTTTCTTATAAAGGAGAATATGTACTGCGGATCAAACATCAAGGTTTTTTTGCAATTTTCAAAAATCTTCGGGTTTTTTTGTAATTAGCCCAAACCTTAAGTAGTTTTTTGTAATTATCCCTTTTTATTTTGAGTGGACTTTTTACATTTTGTGGATTTATTTTATGGTGGGTGGTATTTTACGTTTAAATGTAAAGCTTCCTCATTGGGTGGAATTTGGTATTAACTGATTCACGTTCGTATGCTGTTATAAACAGGTGATCGTTGGCTTATGGGTATTGTCATTTTTGGGTAGTTGCTGTGACTTCTTAACGCTCCTCTATACAAGTAAATCTCTAATTCACAGATGAGGTCACTATTATGAATTTTCCCATTGTTTGCTGGAGATTCTAATGCAATTTTCGTCGTTTTCGACAGTTACCATGTTACTATTCACCGTGCCTCTGTTTTACGAGAAATATGAAGACAAGGTCGACTTTTACGCTGAGAAAGCACTGGCTGAACTGAAGAAACAATATGCAGTATTTGATGCTAAAGTTTTGAGCAAGATCCCAAGAGGGCCATTGAAAGATAAAAAAGTGAATAAGCATCATTTATAGGACTGTTCGTAACCATCACTGTTCCGGTGGTGGTGGAGGGTGTGGATAGGGTCCACGTTCAGTATTATAGGATAGCTAGTATATGTTGCTTTTGTTTTTTGAGATCTCTGATCATGACCAGGATGGATCTCGGATCATTACGGTACATCATGTTGGTCGTGTTGTGTTCACGTGATTACGCATAATACTGTGATATAGCTTTAACACTCAATTGCTTCTCTGTGGTGTGCAATGTTTTCCTTCATATCCAGGTGTTAGCAATGATTCCTGTTTATTCAGGTCGGAAGTTCAAGGTAGGAGTGGCAATTCAGGTTCGGGTATATTCAGGTTCGATATAAAATGTGTTAATTCATAGCAGACTTTTCCAATTGCTACTCCTAACACGACCTGTCACGTTAACCCCGGCATCAACCCTTAACCCATTAACCCCGGCATCAACCCTAACCCATTTATAACGTTTTAGACACCAATAAAAATTTTAGCCAAGTCAGCGTCCCCTACTATGATAACAGAGGTCTGTTGAAGATAGTTTTCAATTCAAAGGTACAAGTATACCTCAATATTTTCAGCGGTATTATGTCTGAACTTCCGGGCAGCTTCCACACTTTCGTCTCCTTGTATTGCGAAAGTGTTGGAATGCATAATGAAACAAGTTATCCGTCCTTATCCGAGATCATTTCAAAATCTCGATGTTGCTATTATTGCTTGCAATTTCACTTGAACAATTCTCACAAGCACAACACCACACACATCCATGTACAAGCACGTAGACCAACCTTCTGGTACTCTAATTCATTAACTTCTGTTTTAACATCTGTAAGAAAAGACCATACAAGTTACTATAAAAAGGAGCCACACAACTAAAGAATAAGTTACACCACCGTCTCCAACAACAAACTTAATACTGTGTTATGACAACATATTCCCAAGCTTTCCGTCTTTTCTCGTACGTTACATCATATGTGCTATAGATGGACATCACTTGATTACCGTCAGTATGTGGAGATGCTCAGTGCTCTCCTTGGTGCATCTTACAAGAAGTAAGATAGTTGTTCCTTCTTCCTTGAACCACCTTCCCCATACAAATCATTCCATTGCTTCAACTCTGTCATTATAGACCCTTCAGACGCAAAACTAGCTGCAACCTGTGGCATTATGTTGACAAGTGGATAAAAAATGAGTGCAATCAACTCAATAAAAGTAGGCAACAGAACCTGCTTATCTCGTTTTTTCACAACTTAGAAAATTACAAACAAAACGTAACAGAGTCTTGAATAACTAACGCCAAATCCAAGAGAGAGATATAATGAAAAATAATGTTGCACAGTAGCATAAGCAGGTTTTCATGCTGATAAATCGTGCAAAACCTTTTTCAGGAGGCATATAAAGTTGCATTATTTGAAAGAACAAGGACACCATGTTGCTTGAATTCTTGGTGACAGTTGAATCAACACAAAATAGATATTTGCTCGATGGCAGCATACCAAACCATGCATGTAGCTGCCTAAATGGACTTAATTGCACCTTCTTTTGTTCGGTAAGCTCATAATCACCATTCTTAAGTAATGATTTAAAATAGCCAATCTTGACGCTCGACTTGGTAAAATTTATTTTTCACTACTAAAAGGAAACAAATTATTTTACCTGATCTTTTGCTTCCTTAAAATCATCCATATTCAATGGTCTGATAGTGATTGTCCTTTCCTTCTTTTTTTCTATCTGAATCGTCACGCCCTTCTGTCCTTCCTCATCCCTACTCTTCTTTACCTGGTTTAAGGCATATGTGAAACAAAAAGGTCAGAGAAAAACATAGAAATACATATAAACTAATTAGTTAGTATGTGTACAATACTTACTTGATCTTTTAGCCTCTCCTGCTGTATTAACTCTCGAACTGGTCGGTAAGCAGCAGTTATGCACAAGTTCTATTTTCACAAATTTTTTGTTAAAAACTAACAAGAAGCAATCAATCTTAACTAATACAAAGCGGTAGAAAGGAAGGTAGAAAGGAACCTTCAAATCGCTCCCACTGTATCCTTCTGTCATAGTCGCAAGCTCCCGAAAGTCCAGTCCTTCATCAACTTTCTCTTTAGACAATAGTGTCCTTAAGATCTTCTCCTATTCTCCACGGATGGTAACCCCACCATGATTCTGTATTAATTAAAGAAATCTTTAGACTTTCATATATTTGACTGTGCCAAAAAAAGGAAAAGAAAGCAAGTTGGCACCAATATATTTATAGACGCCTTTGAAATCTCAATAATATCAATATTAAGAAACTAGGCATGATTCCAGCATATTATCTGTGCCCTCTCTATAAATTAATTGAAACTGCAACAAATGGCAGCTCAAACCTGGGCCAACATCAGTTTTCCTCCAACTAAGCCAAAGTGTTCAGTATGGGAGAGTTAAATATGTAGCGTTAAATCACAAAAAACTACCCTAAGTTTAGTCTAATTACTAAAAAAACCAATTATCTTTCAAAATTACAAGTACCCCATTGACATTTGTTTTTCTTTTACAACTTACATCCCCAAGAGAGGGTAAACCTCAAGGGGGAATTTCTAATACTTTAAGGGGTATTTGTAATCGGAAAGATAACTCGAGCCTTTTTGTAATTAGGCTCATGGCCGTGCCTTATGTAAGGCGAGTGAGTCATTCGATTCAGGCCCAGAAAAAGAATGAAATTTTTAGGGCCCAAAAATTTCTATTATCCTTATATGAATATATATAATAGATAGGTATGTAAATATAATAGGAGGTAATTTTAATTTTTCCCTCAAATTATGCAAGTTTTTCTACTTTGTTCATTTAGTTTTGAATTGTTCTACTTCTACTTTACCCCCGAACTTTGAGAAATGTTGCACTTAACATATCATTTTCAAATTTAGCCCTCTTTGTAACAATTACGATATTTTTATCTCTCGAAAATGGTATCGAGCCTATGTTTATTTATGCAGTTTACTTATTTAGTATTGTTTGTATATTGACTAACAATGAGTAGATTTTGATAGAAAATAGATACGAAAATTCTTCAAGATGTAATAGCTACAGACAATACATAAAGAGAAAATTAATAAGCAACTTAAAGAATTTATTGATGAAATAAATTTTACTTAGTACATTAGGCTTAGAGAAATAATGAAAATGAAAAATTCATTGATGAAATTTGGAAAGGAACAAACGTTCTTTATAATGGATTAACTATGAATTATTGAGCAACGTGATCATACAAACTTGATTAATATTTTTTGCTGCAAACTTTGTGAGTCAAGTTGTATTTAAATAATTACTTTGAACATGACCATCATGTTATTTTAACTAATTTTGCACATTATAAATAGTTCATTTTTTAATATTATTTTATGTTATCGTTAAGTTCGCAAAAATAGAGGGCCCATTTTCAAATTTGACTCAGGCCTAAAAATTGCTAGGCACAACCCCGATTAGGCTAAACCTAAAGGTTAGTTGTTGTAATTATCCCTAAATATGTAATAATACCTTCTCTCGAAACGCCTGATGATTGCTTCGTCAAGATCAAAAGGCCTATTGGTTGCAGCAAGAACCAGTATTCTTTCACCAGGTTTTGTCAATAATCCATCCCAGTGAGTCATGAACTCATTCTTTATTTTCCGCATGGCCTCGTGTTCCCCAGCTCTATTCCGCTGCCCAAGCATGCTATCAACTTCATCTACAAATATTATAGTGGGTGAGACCTTGGCTGCAAGGGTGAACAAGGCTCGAACATTCTTCTCATCTTCACCAAACCACTTTGAAGTAATAGTAGACATGGATACATTAATGAAGCTTGCTCCAGCTTCATTAGCTATAGCCTTGGCCAGCATAGTCTTCCCGTACCAGGAGGCCCAAAAAGCAGTATTCCCGGCATGGCCTCAAAAGACCACCTTCAAAAGGTCTGGTCTTCTAAGAGGTAACATCACTAACTCCTGAAGTGAGTCCTTGATATCATCTAAGGCACCTATATCAGCAAAAGTCACACCAATTTCACTTGCTGGAATGACTTCTGGCCGTATGCGCTTTTCAAATTCATTGTCCGGAGGGTTTTCCTGGAGTCAAAAAGAGCAAGTGCTGCATGAGAGAAAGGAAAAGAGGAAGCAGAGAAGGGATGGAACCTAGAAGTAATGCTATAGCTCATACATTCACGAATTGAAACTTCAGCAGCATGCTATTATCAATTCATATGCAACTATTGACACTAGGATAAATTACAAAAACCAAACCTGAGCTTTAGCCTAATTACAAAAAAATCCAGTTATCTTTCAAAATTACAAATACCCCCTTAAGGCATTACAAACACCACCTGAGGTATGTATTTACTTAACAATTATGCCCCTCTTGAGGGTACAGTTTGTAACAACAACAACAACAACAAACTAAGTTTTAATACCACTACGTGGGGTTGGCTAGGGTACAGTTTGTAAAATAGAAACAAATATCAAGAGAGTATTGTGATTTTGGAAGATGACTAGGTTCTTTTGTAATTGTACTTGAACCTTAAGATATTGTAATTAACCATAGTTATTATTAGAACGTGACCATTTGCCTCTTTTGAAAGATTTTGATGAATGTCAAAATTTGTGTCATCTAGATTATATCAGCCAACGAGAGCTTACTAAAACAAGTAAACAACATTTTCAGATTTTGAGGGCAGCCCATAAATCTCATGAAATACCAAAGAAATTGCAATTTGCAAATGCATGGAACTGGATGGTTAGCCTTACTGGAGTTACTGGAGTTTTTGAAGCTGGTGGATCTTCATTCTTACTCTCAGGTCCAGCAGTTTCAGCTTTTGTTTCAGCCTTTATACCCTATGATTTACAACCACATGATTGCGATAAATATCCCGTGCACATATTCATACATTTCCTACTAAGTCAGAACAACTAACCTTAGGCATTTCAGCTTGTGCTTCAAGCTTTAAGGTGTTCTTTCCTACAGATTTACCTTCCTGAAATATACTCAACCCATGGGACAGACTAGTGCAAGGCCAAGACAAAAAGTCAGCAGATCTTTGATGAACATTGCTTTATAACACAGAATATAAAAACTACCTGATGTATAGGCAACACATTGCACAGACAATCAAGGCCAAGACAAGAAATCAGCACATGAAGATTGTGGCCTTTATATATTCAGGAGAGAGAGGAAATTACCAACCTTTTTGATGATATAACAAGTTTTCCATTTCGGTAAACAGGTTCATTGGTATTCATCAGATGGTATGAGATAGCTGATACTACAATCTCCTCTATATAGTTGCTGAGGACAATTGTGTCTGCCAAACAGATTGAACCCAGATCTTCGCAATCAAGATCATTAGCAGCAAGTACCTCACTTATGTGATTTCTATTATCCTGATATTGAATCATCTTCATATCCTCCTCCAGCTGAGATTTCCAGCTTACTAGATGATTTTCATCTTCTGGGGCCTTATTTCAATGTTGTAAGGGAATACTGAAGAAATTTTCTCATCTACCTCTCTATAATCATTTTCTGGGTAAACAACTCTTGAACCAAGGATCAGTATGCATCCAGACAATTTCTTCAACATTTTCTGGAACAAGATGTACACTCTCTGTGATCTGCAGAGGAGATTCTCAACATCCCTAAGATATAGGACAATTGGACAGATCTTTGATACTTTGACAAGAACCTGCATGATTGATACTAGATTTTGTAGTCACAAAAATCTTCTATAAGTTCGGTGTTGGGTAACAAAATCACAATTATATGCCACTTCTAAACTTCAACTGAAACAAGAACATTTTGTACCTTGTAAAGTGTCTGTATCAGAAGCTTCTCATCAAAACACCAGCTGCTGGTGCGCTTAAGTGGAGCTGAAAATTGGAGGTCATGAATAAGCAAGCAAACGAAGAGACATCTTGACATTATCTTATGCTACAGCATATCCTCCAACTTGAATGTGATTTGCAACTTACTTTTAAATTCTTTTGTTTCCACTCCACTTAAAGACATTCTAATAAGCACATTCTCGCCCACCCTCCCCCAACGAGAAACGAAAAATGTCCATGTCAAGGGTCAGCAGCAGAGACTCAGACTGGTTGGTGTTTTTAACGATGCAATTTAACACTTCCCGTTGAAACTATAAAGCACAAAAACTCAAGTACATTTAAGAAAGTTTAAGTTGCAATTTCAAAGACCAAGAACAACATAAAATAAAATTTCAGGAGGTGCATCTATTTAGGTCGCCGACAAGACTACCCCGAAACTTCAGACTGTCGAACATTTGCTGATTATGCGTCTTTTGATGCATGCATTAGATAATATTCTCTATTATAAGTAACTTCGTCTCAAAAGTTATGCTGCATTTGCTATGCAAAGGACTTTACCAACAGATTTTTCAACTTCAGTGTTCAAATTTTTTTTTTCTTTAATGGAAGGTTTCAATAGCACAACACATAGTAAGTTAAAAGATTAGCCTCTCTATAAATCCAGTTTCAAAAGGTTATTTACCTCATTTCTGAGATATGTGATGGTTAAATAAAGTCGGCCCAAAAGATATCCTTGTCGAATCTCACACATTATATTTTACATCTAAATTGCAAAACCAAGTTGCACGTAATAGTAAGCTCAATTGACTTACTAAATTTCTATCAGTCTGTATATAAACCAGATGGTATATATCATAAACATAATTTTCTGAAAGAACACATCCATATCATTCCAAATTACCTCATTTAGGACGCACACGCACACGCACACACACACACACACACATCTATATATATAACAAAAAAATAAAAACAGAAAGTGTAATGCATGCCTTTGGTCGTAAAGTCTTTAGGTATCAGTCAGAACAATTGATTCAAACCTGATACTGCAGGTGTACTGGTTGAACCGAGAGTATTGATGTTCGCCGAGGCTGATGCATTTCTACGAAGCTTTGCAGGATTAGAGCTTTCTTGCCCACTGTACATACATAAGCATGCCATAACTAAGACAAATACAAAGAACTGAAACCATTAAGGATGGTAGAAAAGAATTCCAATACGAACCTTGATCTAAGATCAACTCCGCTGCTTTGCCTACGTAGTGTACCTGCAATAGAGTAGAATTATATTTGAGCATGGAAAGAACTAAATGCACGCACTAGACAGATGAAGGAACCAAATTAACACTATGTATACATAATATGAATACTACAAAGTACATAAATTTAGATATAGAAATCTTGGTAAATATTTTCTTTTTGAGTACAAATCTTGGGAGGGGAGGGGGCTAGTTGGGAATCGAACCGAGGCACATGCCTGAGTTTTACAAGCGTCTTACCACTAGGCTATCAAGCGATTCCCAAATCTTGGTTGATAATTAGATTAATTAGATTGTATCTCACAGTCGAAAACTATATAAGCAAAATTCTTCAAAGATTGCAAATACGGGACATGAATCATATATTACATAATGAAGAGTTTGTCATAACAAGATTAGGCATATTTCTCTCCAACCTTAAAATTTTGCAGCTATTTGTCACTTAAATTCATCATCAGCAAGTGATACATCTAGGTAGATAAATATTGATTGAACATGCATCATAGTTGGTAATCAGCACACATTTGGGAGACATTGTCCATTAAGTTATGCTTGAATTAAGCATGGGGCGTCCACCCAACTAAAAGTAGAAATTATGATAAAACGGGACATGGCAATCAAAATGGTATCCCATGCAAATGCTGTCCTATAGGAAGGATGTTTTAAACACATGGAGTTTATGAGCTACATGGAGCTGCAATACATGAGGAAACATAACTAATCGTCTATGAAGTCCATGCAGCAGGAAACAAATTGCTTAACATACTTTATACTCCGGAACACAACGGTTACAAATCAAGAATTAGCTTGGCTTACATTGAAAAAAAAGGCTTCTAGTTGCTAGAACCTTATGCTTATTCTGGTTTATTTAAGTGATCATTCCCATGGAGGTTGGATAAACAAAAATTCAGAGACATTTTAGCAATCATTTCCAACTACATGTTCACACACAAAATGAAGTTGTGAAATTTTATATAATTATCCAAGTATGGTATTAGTTACTCCATTGAAGTGCTTCATAAAATCATAGTCTCACAGTCCTATGATGTATCATAACAACAATGGGAAATTGCCATTATAAGCCCCCTTAAAAATACCGAATTTGTCCATGAGCCATGCAGGATATCTCAAGTATGGGTAGCCGAAAAATGATAGAGAGATATATCATACAACCCTAGGGAAATACCTCCCACATGCATCATATGCCATATTAAATTAATCAAGTCAAATATTTTTATGAAAAAATATTAGGGATAACTACAAAAAAAACTGAGTTCAGGCTACAAAATACGCCAAAGGTTTTGAAAATTACCAAAAACCCCTTGAGGTTTGATTCCGTCTTACATTTTCCCCTTCATAAGCAACAAACATTTTAAAAACCCTAGAAATTTATAGACATATTACAGGTACCCTTAAATTTAAAACATAATAAAACCTGATGGGGCTTTTTGTAATTTTGAAACATCTCTGGATTTTTTGTAATTCGCCCAAACCTCAGGTTTTTTTTTTTTTTTTGTAATTATTCCAAAATATTATAAACAAGTCGTCGTCATTTGAGAATTCTCCTTGTTCTCCTTTCAAATATAAGTGCGGAAAACCTACAGTGGCAGTTGACGCTTAAAAAAGAAAACTCCTTTTGACCAGATACCAAAATTATATCTCGTGCCGGGATAGCAATTCAAAGTTGAAAAGGAAAAAGAAAAGACAATAGGCTTAGCATTAGGTTTTACAACATTAAAAAGGTCAAAAATGCATGGATGGTTTACTTGCCCAGCTTCATCCAGAACAATAACAATTCACCCACTCTTACCTGTGTTGTCCTCCTTCGGTTGAAGTAATGAAAATGAACCAAACAATTCAGACATCCGCCCAATGTTGTTTCTGATATAGACCTTTTAAAAGACTACAAAAAGACATTAGCAAGAACAAAACATCACAAGCAATATGCTCAGTTTTCTGCACAAAACACCAGAATGCCAGTGTGTTTGTCAGCCAGAACAAGAAACCATTTGTGCTACTTATAGGCCAGTAGTAATAATAAAGGTTTGGCATACTTACAGTTTCTTTATTAGAACTCCCATACTTGCTCAGGATCTGTTTAGAAGAAGCACTCAAAGATTAGATGAAGAATATGTATATGATCCATTGCTTGAGCAAACCGGCAGCGAAAACTCCATCATTCATCCACTCACCTTTAGAGAAAAATCAGTTACATCTAACAGCAACAACTTCGCTTCAAAATAATGAGCTAAAGCCTTGGCAAGCATTTGCTGATACGGCTCTAAGAAACATGAAATGAAGCAATTGAATTCAGCCCATAAAATGCAAACTAAAAGGAAATGCAAAAATCATGCAAAAATCGTGAAAGCAACTTAAATAACTTACCAGCAGGACCAGAGAGCAAAATTGTTTGACTTGCCGGAGAGAGGTTCCGTGTATGCTTAGTGAAATCAGCTTTTTCAAATGAACAAAAGCTGCACTTGTCAACAAGACCCTTGTCTGTTCGCTGTCATTTTAATGAAGAAAAAGAGATAAGCATAGCCCATACAATAGGTTCAATTTCAATAAAAGTGGTCCCAACAAGTATGTTTAGCTTAAATTAGCAACTAACATAACAGAAATACTACTCAATTTCAAATGATTATGAGAAAGGCAAGGAGATCAGACTTTTGAGCCATAATAAGACTTGGGTGATGTGTTGGCACTGCTATGCCATATTCTTCGCAAAAAACCATAGTCAAATGAACTTTAACTATGTTCAATTTATTCTTCCAGCCTGCTAGAACTGTCAAATTGGAGTCACTGAGGATTCGATAACGAGAAAGTATTGGCACAGTTTATGATGTCGCAACCTTAAAATATTTTTTTACTTCCTATCCTTGATGTGTGCCATGTGTTGTGGACTTGTGAGCAAACAGTGATAATCAGAACTTGAGCCATCCACCAAAGTGAAACTACATTCAAGATACCTATATGATAAATAGGCTCAAATTCAGAATCAATGTAACCATTCTTTGACCGGCAGAGCTCTATAGCTGGTACAGTAGAATGGTCTAGATCAATTTATAACCAGTTATGGTTGGTCCAAATCCACATAATCAAACCGTATATAGAGGTTACTCCAGTATTATCAGTGAATCTTAAATTGTCTGTAGAAGGAAATCTGTTGGATTTTAAAGAGAGAAAGAACACGAAGAAATAACGTGGTTCGGCATTTAGCCTACATCCACAAACAAATGCCCAAAGGGCTATAAGAGTTTTATTTTCTCTCTTATCTTGAGAATTACAATATCACCTATATATAGGTGAGGAAAATACATTAATGGAAAAATATCTCCCATATCAATTTAGATAAAATCCAATATTCTGCTATCCCAAGAATCATGCAATAATCTTTAATCCATTCTGATTTGATTATGATTCTCAACACTCCCCCGCAAGTTGAATACGATGATACTTTTTGTTGGAGTATTCAACTTGAACAATGGAAATTAGAGCAGTAAGAGTTGCACTCCTCCATGTGGCAGCATTAGCAGAAAAACGAAATCATTGAGTTTGACACATTTTATGAACCCTGATTCATGTTGAAGTTCAAAAAATGATAAGTGCAATTGTTGCACTGGATGAGTGTTGTGCAATTATAAGAATACAGCAATGAAGGCTGCAATTGGATTAACATGCAACAATGAAGGCTGCTATGAACATAACTTGCAGCAATGAAGGTTGCAATCAAGTAACATTCAGCAATGAAGGCTGCACAAAGCTTCCCAGAAACCCTAATCCTTAGGGCTCGATACCATGTTGGATTTTAAAGAGAGAAAGAACAACACGAAGAAATAACGTGGTTCGGCATTTAGCCTACATCCACAAACAAATGCCCAAAGGGCTATAAGAGTTTTATTTCTCTCTTATCTTGAGAATTACAATATCACCTATATATAGGTGAAAAATACATTAATGGAAAAATATCTCCCATATCAATTTAGATAAAATCCAATATTTTGCTATCCCAAGAATCATGCAATAATCTTAATTTAATCCATTCTGATTTGATTATGATTCTCAACAAAATCCATTTCCACACTTCGCCTGTGATTCTTTTGATAATAGAAAACTTTTCAATGACTGATAAATGTTCGATAAAAGATGTATTTCCAAAATGGTCAGCCAAAATAAGGTTATTAAGGCTAATCAACTCAAGAATTAGATCGCAAAAATGAGAATTTCTCATATAAAGACATGCAAAAATGGGTCATGATATCGTCTATGGATGAAGCCGAAAGTAGAAATGGTTTTTGTCTGCTTTGCTAAAATTATTACTTTCAGATATTCCTCTCATTCTTTTTCATTGATTGTTAGAACTTAGAAGTTCTATTACCAGTTTCAAAATTTTTACAGTAGTGTGGAAAACAATCAACTTTCATTGCATAAAGAGTGTACTAATAGTTAGTCTCTCTAAGCAAATTCTAAGCTAAACAAGCATCGGAATCAAAAACTTTAACTCTGTATCTAGTGTATCAACTAAACAACTGAGTAATATTATCGTAGACACTACATAAGGAGAGTTACTCTTTTACCATTCCTAATTTGATAGTTAAATCAGTAGCCAACAGTTTGTAACCAATACAGGCTTCATGTGAGTTCAGTATCATGCAACCCCAAGGACTAGAACATTACGTGCTACACAAACATAATGTAGAAAACCCAAGATGATATAGTAAAAATTATATGGAATCCAAGGTTCAGCAGAAGACCATGAAAGATATGTCAGAAACCATGATAACTCACAATTATTCTCCAGACTCCACAATATTTGACAGGAGATAAGATGATAAACCATACTTCTAAATACCAAACAAAAACAAATGCTTCATCGATTTTCGTCCATAGACAGTGTTACATCTACAGATTATTTCATCACTCCGAATTTACGGCAGACCAGGTAAAACAGAGCAAAGATAAAGCAAAAGGAACAAGTACATAAGGTGATGAGGAAATTATCCCCTCGATTTTACCTTAGATAGTAAGGAAATTGATCGAAGGTTATATTGCTATCCCTTCCATTAGAAATGAGACTTAACATCTCCTGCTCCATTATATGTGGAGTAACGCCGGCCGACGTGGTGGAGCCGCCTGTCCATTTGCTGACAGCTTGTGATCCCGACGCCAGTCCAAGCCCCACTCCGACTCCTATCCCCATTCCCAATGCCGACATCAACATATGTTTCGATTCCATTTCTTCTCAACTCTCCCACACTCTTCTAAATATTTCGAACACTAAGAGAGCAAAAAAACTGTCACAAAATAAATTACAACGAACACCAAAAGTTTTCCTTGGGGTATTACTAGATTATGCACCAACACGAACAAAGAAAAGAATATCTGATCTGAAACCGGTGAATTTCTGAACAAGTACACACTCTTCGCGTCGTACAAATTTCTCTTTGTACAGAAAGAGGAAACGAAGAGTTTTCGGACGCCACCACAAAAGCGTGGCCTGTTATGGTAATTGTCTTACACGGCGGTGAAAGGGTGTTTCGCGGCGGCGGAATCTCGGTGGTGGTGGTGGTGGACCGGTGGTTAACACTTAACTCTGTGTTTTCTAAAAATAGAGGCGGTTCCTTCCCGCTTTAACAGGCATCGGTTTCCGAGCACTTAAAGAAGGACAACACACGTGGCGCACGTTAGCTGCATGACCTGGCAATTATCAAAGGGCTAGGATTTCTCCTGGCGTATGCTGATACTGTAGGGGTCGTCACACACTATATTTGCTCCCGAGACTGAGTGGCAGGGGGTGTAGGTGGACAGTACGTGGGTGGTACGTGACAAAAATAATTTCAAACTGCGTCCTGTGCTGGTGCGCCGAGATGATCAGCCAATCACGTTTCAGTTATAATAAGTTGGCGGAGATAATTTCGGTGACGTGCCCCTACGGTTTTGATAATGGCGTTTGTGCCCCTCATCTTTTAGAGAGTTTACAACCTGGACAGAAAATACTATTTTTCAGAAAGTGTTGGCCGAAATTTGAAACTGTTGGACTGTTCCCTGGTTGCAGTTACTATTTTGTTCCGATCATATTCATATTCTTCATACAAAATGAAAAACATATCTGGAGGATCTGGTTATTGTTAGGAAATTATGGATCGGAACAAATCCAATAGTGATATGAGAAAAATAAAGTTAAAATGACACGAATATTTTAAGTGGAAAACCCCAGACACGGGCAAGTGTAGGAGCAATTCACTATAAAAATAGGGATTACAACACCTTCTTTCTAATACAAATAGAAAATTATATTACTCTCTCTCTCGAAATAAGAAGAAATACTTGGCAAACTAAAGGTTGATAACTTGATAATTTTTTTGGATGATTTTGCATTTGCCCAAGAGTGCCTTTTATAGGCAAATTCCACCATCAATTGGTACGCATTTGTCCAAGATAGCATGCATTTTGTCAAAAGGCTAGCATATGCCACTTTCAAATATTTCCCACTTATTTAAAAGTGGTTTTACCTTTATCATTCTCCCACTTAAAGTCACTTTTGTAATCCTTTCATCCTTCCCTACACTTGCCAATCATGTTGCTTATGTTTTCGCTAGGCCACATGAGGATCTACACCATTCAAACTTGCCGGTGTTGATTGGTTTGGTCATGCAATCTGCAGTTCTCATCAATATGAATCTTTTGTATATACACACTCCCATTTTCCAATACTTCTCGAACAAAGTGATCTTTGAACTCCTATGTGTTTTCTTGATTGTAATTTGGATTCTTTGCAATATGCAAAGCACTGGGCCGCCACAAAACATAACAATATTTTCTTGTTTGTACCGAGCTCCTCCAATAACCTTTTCAATCCAAACCGCTTCCTTGCAAGCTTGTGTAGTTGCCATGTATTATGCTTGATTGTAGATAGAGCTACAAAAGGTCTACGATTTGAAACCCAACTTACAAACTCATCCCCGCAATTGTAAACACATAGCTCGTAGTGGATTTTCTTTTATCAAGATCACCCGCAAAATCGGAATCAACATAACCTCGATAAAGAAAATTCGATCCCCATAACATAATGCAACATCCGAGGTTCCTCCGATGTACCTTTAACCCTCTTTAATGTATCACAATGTTTCTCTACCAAGATTCGCCATGTATCGGCTGATCGCCACCGCTTGTGCAATGTTTGGTCTTGTACATATCATAGCGAACATTAGACTCTCATCAGCCGATGCATACGGTACTCGAGACATCTCCCTCTCTCGCTTCATTGCTAGGACATATACTTGAGGATAACTAGAAATTAATAGGAATAGGGGTAGAAACGCTTACAATCTTGCATGTTGAGCGTCGCAAGATTTTTCTGAAGTAGTTCTTCCGAGAAAGCCAAATCTTCCTATTATTTTCGTCTCGGTGAATCGCATCCCTAGAATCGTGTTTGATGGTCCCAAGTCCTTCATTTCAAACTCCCTAGTCAACAGTGCTTTCATGTCTTGGATCCTATCTTTATTGGGGTCCGCCACCAACATATCATCCACATATAACAACAAAATAATAAAATCATTATCATCAAACCTTTTATAGTACACACAATGGTCTGCAACTAAGTCGTTGTATTCAAGGCTCATTGTGAAGGAATAAAATCTTTTATACCAACACCTCGGCACTGTTTGAGACCGCATGCAGATTTGTTCAACCCGCAAAACCAAGTTCTCTTTGCCTGTTTCAAAGAAAAAACCTTATGGTTGAAGCATATAAATTTCTTCTTCAAGCTCTCCATAAAGAAATGTTGTTTTTACATCTAATCGCTCCGGATGTAAGTCAAAAGTAGCACACATTGCCGGGACTACCTCACCGTCGTGAGGCGAACCATCGGGAAAATATCTCATTGAAATTAATGCCTCCTTTATGAGCATATCCTTTTACCACCGTCTTGCAGACGATATCGCTCTACTTGATCGTTGCTATCCCGCTTGATCTTGTAGACCCATTTATTACCAATATCTTTTCTACCACGTGGTAACGGTACTAGTTCCCAAGTTTGATTCTTGTGGAGAGCTTCAATTTCTTCATGCATTGCTGTCATCCACTGAAACGCATCTGAGCTTTTTATAGCTTCATGAAAAGTTGACGGCTCTCCATCCTCTATTAAAAGACAGTATACAACATTGTCCTCCATAACATACTCTGATTGCCAAGCTGGCGGCTTTCTCTCACGAGTTGACCGACGTACTTCTTGGTCATCAGACTTGACTTGTTCTTGTACCTCGTGCTCTGGTACTGCTTTAGAAGATTTTGGATCTTCATTCTGTAGATTATTTTCCACTAGCACTTTAGTAGTCTCCTGGTTCTCTTTTACAGTGTTACTATCTCTTTTCTCTTGCAGTTTATCTTCTGCAAATATCACTTCTCTACTGATGACAACCTTGTGGGTAGTGGGATCCCACAGGCGATACCCTCGACTCAATCAAAGATACCCCAATAAGACACATTTTCTAGACTTTGGGTCCAACTTCGTTCTTTCTTGGTCATTGTACATCACATACACATGACATCCAAATGTATGTAGGCGAGAATAACCAGCAGACTTACCAGCCCACATCTCCATGGGCGTTTTCATATCAATCGCAATTGATGGGGACCGATTGATCACATAACATGTGGTTTTGACTGCCTTTGCCCATAATGTCTTGGGGAGACTTGCAGTTCCCAACATTGCTCTTGTCCTTTCTAACAAGGTTCTATTCATTCGCTCTATCACTCCATTTTGTTGAGGTGTGTACGCCACCGTGAACTGTCTTTTGATGCCTTCTTGTTGATAGAAAGACTCAAATTCATGACTTGTATATTCTTCTCCATTATCAGTCCTTAGACACTTGATCTTTTTCCCAGATTCAAGTTCTATTTGAGCTTTGTAAACTTTGAAGACTGAAAATACACCAGCCTTCCTTTTGTTAGGATACACCCAACATCTTTTGGAGTAATCATCAATGAATGATACAAAGTATCTCGCCCCTCCTAGGGATGACAGTAGTGCTTGCCAAACATCAGAGTGAATCAACTCTAAGATGCCTTTACTCTTAGATGTTGATCTGTCGAACTTTAATTTGTGTTGCTTACTTGTAACATAATGCTCACAAAATGATAAAGATACCATTGTAAGACCGGTAGTAGCTTGAGTTCGAGAAAAAATCTTCAAACTTGTTCCGACATGTGGCCAAGTTTGTGATGCCGCATTATCGTTGATTCTTCAATCGAACCTCGCACCGCAACATAAGCTTCTCCTCATTGCATTGTCTCACCTTTAAGCATATACAAATTCGGCGAAGTTTCTCCGCCTTCATTATTACAATTCCGCTTTTACAATCTTCGTGATCCCACCCTCAATACGGGTTTTACATCCAACATCATCTAATTGTCCTAAGGACAAAAGATTCTTACATAGGCCATTCACGTGTCGCACCTGCCTCCGAATGGTGCGAACTATGCCGTCAAACATTTTATTTTGATAGTACCAATACTAACGATATCCAAGCGCATGATCATCCCCATAAATACAGACCCTCTAGAGATTGGTTCATATTTGTGAAACCATTCTCGCAAGGAAGTCACATGCCAGGTTGCTCCAAAGTCTAAAAGCCAGTATTACATCGTAAAAATAGTTTTCTACCTTTATCATTGGTTGTTGCTTCGTCGTATAAAACTTCTCTATTTTCGAGGTACTTGCAACATTTCCTTGAGCATTTGATGACTCACGGTCGTTACTCTTTTTACTCCAACAATCCTTCTTGAAGTGCCCTCTTTTGCCACAAGTTGTAGCACTTGAGTTATTTTTACTCCTCGATTTTGATTTTTGATATACCATGATTTTGACTCCCACCGGAGCTACATTCCATGGATCTTCATCTCATCACCACCAAAGTTTCCGCCTGCGAATTTGTTTTTTGTCCTCCTTATTTCTCGCTACCGCTCTCCTTTTCTAGTATAGCGGTGCGATTTCATCAAGACTAGATGATGCAAACAACGTTGTTCGTCAAGTTGATGATGAGTTGATCGCACGAATCTGGTAAACTTTGAAGTAAAATTTTTGCACGCTCAATGACTTCTATTTTGTAACCCATTGTGATGAGTTGCTAAAGTAGAGTATTCAAAGTGTTGATATGGTGGTCACCAAAGTGGTTTCCGTCATATGAAGAGTATACAATTTTCTTTTTAAGAAAATCTTATTGTGAAGTGACTTGGCCTCGTACAATTTTGTCGGAGTATCCCATATCTCATTTGTTGTCTTCTTCTCCTTGTTTGGATAACACTCTATCGGCCTAGTCTAAGTGCATATCAACAATCGCATTGCCCTCCATCTCGTTCCACTTAAAGATCGTCGGTGATATCTGCGAGCCTGTCTCCAATTGCCGCAAGCGCTTATCTTTCCTAAAAATGGCCTTAATCTTCATATTCCACAATGAGAAATTATTCCCATTGAACTTCTCTACATCGAACTTTGTCGTCATTATGTTCACATCCCGATTTTGATTTTCACTTAAACCAAATTTCACTATTCACGTAAATAGTGCATGAACAACCCAGACTCCCCTAAACCAATGGCTCTGATACCACTTTAAGAAAATTATGGACCGGAACAAACCCATGACAATAGTGATATGAGAAAAATAAAGGTAAAATGACACAAATATTTTACGTGGAAAACCCCCAAATAAATTTGAGGTAAAAACCACGGGCAAGTGTAGGAGCAATTCACTATAAAAATAGGGATTATAATACCTTCTCTCTAATACAAGGAGAAAACTATATCAATCTCTCTCTTGAAATAGGAGAAATACTAACACTCTAGAATGAGGAAATACTTAGCAAACTAAAAGTTGAGAACTTGATAATTTTCTTGGATGATTTTGCATCTGCCCGAGAGTGCCTTTTATAGGCAAATTCCATCATCAATTGGTATGCATTTGTCCAAGCTAGTATACATTTTGTCAAAAGGCTAGTATTCACTTTCAAATGTTTCTCACTTATTTAAAAGTGGTTTTACCTTTATCAGTTATATGTCAACAAACCCTACCATAACATTGGCCATTATCATACGACATCCCACGATTTATCTTGGTCTTTAGCGATGAGGGGTCGGAGGCCATTGTCTCGAAAGTATAAATGAAAAAGATATTTTTCCCAGAATTCTCCATATTATAGTTCAAATATGAGAAACTTAATATATATTTATATTATAAGATTACACAAACAACTATAACAGATTTAAAATCCTTAAATTTCGAATCCATCAATACAAGAATTAAACCATTTAAAAACGGAAGTGGTATGGTGCATCATTATAATACAGAATGATGGGATCTCAAACTAAAACGGATTTTAAATTGAAAGTTGAATGGCACGGAAAGTATAGAACTGAACATTTCTGGATGGTCAAGGTAATTGAAAAGGTTTTCAGCTACATTTTTTATTAATTTATCTTAAATTCTTTTACTATTCTTTCTGAAACTTTGTTTCTAATCTAAACATTTATAAAACACTGAAAATAACAAGGCATTGAAGAAGGGGGAATTTTTTAACTACCCACTATGGATAGTGAGTATTCTTTTCTATCCACCAACTTAAAAAAACTCTTTTTTACCCAATTTGACCAAATTGCCCCTCCTTTAATTTAAGGACTTTGAATTTTAAAACGATGGATTATTGTTTTTTTGAAAATCACAGACACTCTCCCCAAATACACACCTATGTACAGAGGAAGACAAGATATATATATATATATATATATATATATATATATCGTGCTTATAAATTGTGCCCATAATTTATACCATGCCCATTTCATAATCGTGAAATCGTGCCCCTAATTTATATCGTGCCCATTTCATATTCTTGCGAAATCGTGCCCATTTCATAATCGTGCCCCTAATTTATACCATGCCCATTTCATAATCGTGCCCCTGATTTACATCGTGCACATTTCAAATCGCGTAAATCGTGCCCCTAATTCTACATGCTTGCATCTCATTCCATATCGTGCCTGCATATCTAATTGTCCATATCGTGCCTACATTTCTAATTGGCCATATCGTGCATGGATATCTAATTGGCCATATCGTGCATGGATATCTAATTGGCCATATCGTGCCTGCATTTCTAATTGGTCATATCGTGCCTGAATATCTAATTGGTCATATCGTGCATTCATTCTAATTCTCCATGCATTTTATTTTCTACATGCATGCATTATCGTGCCTGCATTTCTAATTTTCCATGCATTTTATTTCCTACATGCATGCATTTCTAATTCTACATATCGTGCATGCATTTTTCATTCCATATCGTGCATGTGCATGCTATATCGTTCAAGTGCTTGCATTTTTCATTCTATATCATTCATGTGCATGCTATATCGTGCATGTATTTTTTTATGGGCATGCATATTATATCGTGCATGTATAATATATCGTGCCCATATCATATTAATCCCCAATTGTTTGAAAAATCTAAAAATTTATCTATTAATTTTAAAAATATTTCAATAAAATTTAAAAGTATTTTTAATTTATTAAAAACATTAAATAAATCCGTAAAATTATTTTAAATTCTAAATATTAAAATATAAAAAACACAATAATTTGAATAAAAAACAAAAATAATCGAAATTTATTTTAAAATCGAACAATTACAAAATTAAATATGAAACTTTTTTAAAAAAAAACTATACACTTTAAATATTTTCTATTTATTTAAAATATCTTCAAATTATAAAATAATAAAAACTCAAAATTATTTTCAAAAAGTTTTATTTTATACTAAACGATAATATAAATATCGATTTTTTTCAAAAACTAAAACTTGTGTTAAAAATCTGAAAAAAAAAAATTAAGTGAGAGAGAAATATGACCCTACCTACTTTTTGCTTTTGTATACAAGTATCAAGGGTATTTGGGTAAAAGAACCAAAAAGTGGGTAGAAAATGGGATGTATGGATGTGTTTCCAAGTCCAATTTCCAGGTTTAGTGTTGGAAAATGAATTTTCAAACTTTATTGGTTTCGTGTGAGAATTGAAAATATGTTTGGTTTGTTGTCCTAATTTCTGTTTAGAAATAAAAATATGTTTGGTTATAGTATTTTTGACATAGATTTGCGTGATTGTAGTGTATTTTTGACATCGTTTTGCGTGATTATAGTGTATTTTCACATAAATTTGCGTGATTTTGGTGAAGACTTGTTTGGTTGTATTTTCAAAAGAATTTTTCCATAAAAAAATGAAAACGAAAATGACTTTATTTCTATTGAGAATTTCCTAAACAAACATAATTTCATTTTCGGAATAGTTGGAAATTAAAAATTTTGATTTGGAAACAATTCCATACATGACCTTAGTTTTTTATCTCACATGTATCGGAAAAGTCTTTTGTCTATCCCAAGTGGGTATTTTCTACAATTTGCTCTTGAAGAAAAGTCCCTAAATTTAAAACTTGCATAAGAAACAGACACACATATGAATATTATAACACGTGGATTACAAGCAATAAAAATGTGATTCTCGGTTTTCAATTGGAAAAAAACACTTTTCGGTGTTTGCATGTGATGACTTCCATTTAATCAATTTTTTTTTTTTGTCGAACGATAGTATTTTATTATAACAACTCAAAAATTAAAATTACAACTACAATCGTAGCTAACGGGCAAGAGTCGACAAGACTAACTAAGAGTTGCCGGGAATTGGTAAGACCAATTCAAATTCACAACATGGACTAAAAACTAGCCACAAAACTAAACCACTCCACGAGACTTCAAAGACTCTTAAAGGAGATCAGAACACACCAAAAAATCGAACACAAGACGAGCAACCACTACATACCGTGAAGAAAAAATCGATCCGATCCGCCTTTATGAATTTCGCAACTCAAAGGAAAAAGAAAATACACAAAGAAAATAAAAAACTACAACCAAGCACAAATTAAAAAACAAAGAAACAAAGCTACACCTAACAAACAAAGAAATAAAGGATATCTCCCTCCCCCAAATCCACAGCCACATCCCGACACCACCGCTCCCGCCAATCTGCCGCCATCGAATAGTTGGTCTGCCACCACGAAAAAACACCATAATCTCGGATCTTGAAATAGAGAAAAAAACATCGCACGAGGTTTTGGCCGGCGACCAGAAAAATTCCGACCGTCACCGATCTTTGTGGTGGTGCAAGAGCCAAAAACAAAACAAAACCAGCTGCATTTAAGCTTCCATAGAAAGCAACAAGGGAGGGGGAGGGGGAGGGAAAAGGAGAATGATTAGGCTGCGATTGGATGTGGAAGAGACTTCATTTTCGTTCCATTTGGAGAATTGTTTTTGACCAAACACGCGATTGTTTATGAAAATTTTCGTAAAATATAATTATTCTCTCACTTTTACTTTTTCTCATTTTTTCTTACCAATCACATCTACACATCTTTTCACAAAAACTAATCATTATTACACATCCTCCCACAAATTTCACTATTAACTCATTCACATATTTCTAACTATCAATTATATCCAATCATTATTTTACTCTTTTTAAATCAAATTAACTTTCATCATTACTTTTTCATCTTACATCCAATCACACCTCAAAATTCATCTTTTTTCTTCCAAAATTTTTTTTTACCACTATTCTCTAACAAAATGAAAATTTTTAAAATGAAAGATATCCAATCACGCCCTTAGGTTTTTTGGGGATTTTTTTCTAGAGAGAGGGTAGAGAGAAAGGTAGGCTAATTGGAGTGTATCAAGGACCCATTTAATCAAATCTAAATGTTAGAAGTTGGGTACTGGCCAAGTGCTTATGGTGTTTTCATGAATAAGAAGTTCGTTCTTGACATTTTTTTTTTTTGACATTTTCCTTTTGTTTTTGACATTTCTATCCTCAAATTTTTATCATAATCGAAAAATGCCATTTCTCTTCCTAAATACCAATATCATTCATATATGGGTGTTTTTGTCTTCCTATCCAAAAGCTAATTTTGAAAGTGCTTTTTTCCCAAACACTTCAACAGTATGGCTTAGCACGTGAAAAACGAAATAAGCATTTCATTTCATCAAATCCAAAAATACAAAGCCATTCCACAGACTATGCAAAAGCATGGAAGGCAACAGGTTCCTCGACCTCGCATAAGTCACACCCATCACAACCCCAAGAAAAATCAACGGTAACATTCTCTGTACATTAAAATGCGCCAACGCGAACGCAACTGAACTCACTAAGATCGAGCACCACACGGGCATGTATTTAGTCAAAGAGGGCAGAAGAAAACCTCGGAATACGATTTCCTCCCACAAAGGCGCGCAAACAACAAGTACCAGCGCGTAAAGAGCCATTGCAATAGGATCGCGTGCCATTATCGACTGCTCAACGCTAGAGAGAGTGACGGGAGTAGAAGGCAGAACAGGTAATAAATCAAGGTTGAACTGCGATAGGCGGTTAACCAATGGGAACATGAGGCACCCGAGCAAAACGTCGAACAGCCAATTTCCTTTTAGGCTAAATTTGAACCAATCGGATGGGAGGGGACGAAACCGAGACAAACATCGATGAAGAATTAGAATTCCGGCAAGGCCTTCCGTTACGTCTGTTAGAAGGCTGAATAAAGCCTGCCCTCTAAAAGTGAGTGAATCCTTGCTGAAGCCAACAATATGAGCTCCAAACGGGATCATCCACGATCCCACAAACCAGAATGACACTATCCAAAGGAGTGTTACCTACATAACCATAATTTAAAGTGAGGAATTTGTTATTATTATCATTGTTTCGTTTTCTTTTTGAAATAATTACCAAAAAAAAACCCTGAGGTTCAGGCTAATTAAAAAAACCCTGAGGTTCGGGCTAATTGCAAAAAAACCCAGAGGTTTTTGAAAATTGCAAAAAACCCCTTAGAGATTTGATTCCAACATTTTCACTTTATAAGCAAAAAAAGAATTCAAAATAATATTTATGGAAATATTACAATTACTCCCTTAAATTTAAGACATAATCAAACCTGCGTTTTTTTTTTTTTTTTTTTTTTGCAATTTTGGAACATCTCTAAGTTTCTTTGTAATTAGCCCATACCTCAGGGTTCTTTTTTATTTTTTTGTAATTATCCTATTTTTTTCACTTGAAACACAGTCCAAAAAGGGTGTACACCACCTTTCGTTAATTCAAGACAAAACAGTTTTTATTTACGTATTTTAAAAGAACGAGGAACCATACCTGTAGGATGGTATCTGCAGTCCATGGTACAGTCCACGGTTTCCCAATTGCTCTAAACATTGCATCTGCAACCTGGGAAAAGAAGCATAAATCCCATAATTATGTTTTTATGTTCTCTATTATATATGTCACTCACACACTTATTATGCTTGAAAGTCCTTTCTAATCATTATGTACTTTGCAATCAAAAATAGAAATTTAGCATTGAAAAATCTCTCTCGTTCTATTCGTGTAATGTGTTCTTGAACACGTGTGTTGATCATCAGAAGCACATCCACATAGATATGTAAAATATACGTAGTGGGTGGTATATGTGTATATTAAGTATCACAATCCAAAAGGTTTTTAGCATCGACTTTGCAATATATGCTGCAGAATTCCATTATATCCTTAGTCAACAGATTTATTAGGGAAAAGGACATTACAATGCTTATACGATTCTTCATAAAAAGTACCCTCAATCCACTAAGCCATCCAGCATCAGGCATACTATCCAACCATAGCAAGACTGGCTTTATGATATTACTATAAAGAGTGATAAAAGAAATTATTTCCAGTAAAAATAATTTATATTAACTAATAATTTTTTCTCTATTTTCTTTTCATACTTGAAACATAACCTCCAGGTAGACAGTAAGATTAGGATACTACTTACGCAAAGATATAACAAGTTCACGCCGCCAATGTTCCATCATAATTCATCACCAACAAAAAACAGACAACTACCTTCCAAAGCATACCATAAAACAAGGGAAAGGTATCCTCACCTCTCTAAGACTTGTAGCCCAATTTCTCCTATCGACAACTGGTTTATTAATTTCTGCCTTCTCTGACTCATGCAGAAGTTCATCAGCGGACTCTGGATTTGGAGTGCCAGATGAAGATTCTTCATGCCGAAAGCATGATATTTTCCACTTCTGAAAAACAGAGAAGAAAACTTTAACATAGAAATATAACTATACATGTGCATAACCAAATCATACCCATGCTTCATGAATTTCGATTCTCTGGCCAAATAGTAACACAAATTGATTGCATGAAGTTTTATGACTCTATTGCAAAGAGAGGTACTTTTATTGTCAATAGAACTGTGAAAATGGTGATCCTTGGAGTCTCTTCCTAAGTTTATTTTCTTTTTGGATATGTTCAACAGCCAATACAATTTTATCATATTAACTAACTTTTTCTACTAGGCTTAAGTTGGTGTCTACTTATTCATTAAATTTTATCTGGAGTCCTAGGATATTTAGGTACAGCAAAAGGCAATAATTATTAGTTGTTTCCTCCTTAATAATCTCATGCTTTGTTCCTTGTCATCCCATGCTAGATAACTCCTCCAAGTGTAAAGCAATCTCGTCTTCTCTTTCTGTTTTTGGTTTCTGTTCTTCTATATTTACACATTCCCTAAATGTATATTGAGGTCTTCCCTTCTTAACATCAGTATGTAACCTTATGAACCCAATCAAACACAACCATATATCCTTTGAGGTCTTCTATTTTCAAACCAATCGTAGATAACCTTATGAACCCAATCAAACACAACCATATATCCATTTCCCTGGAAGCCAATGCAACTTCCTTATCCTACATATTAACTCTTCTTGACAAATGCTGAGAATAAATTGACTCCAGACAATCATTATGCAGGGGGTGACTAGGTCGTGGTTAAGTCTTATAGATGCTTCATAAATCAGAACAGATGGGGATAGAAAATTCCAGAAACAAGACATAGACATCTCACATGCATATCACGTAAGTATATCTCATGACTAAATGAACAAAGAAAACATATAAAATGTTCGTATAATGTTGATTAATCTAACAATCAAAACAAACCCACACGAAAAAAGACCCGTCTTAGTGATGCATCTTTGTGCCAATGCAAAATCTGTCAGATTTGCAGACAGGAATTTTACAGCTAACTTGAGTCCACTACCTGCAGGGTTCATGTGGTCTAAAACGAATACAATTTCCCAACTATAATATGATAAAAACTGATTAATACAAAAGGATATCCACACATAGACCAGCAGATATATGGATATAATTCTGACGGAATAAATGTGCATGCAATATATTCGATTGCTAGTGATAATATAAATCAATGCAATTTGCAGTGACAATGTTGGATTAATATATGTTTTAAGAAAATGAAAACCAGATCATGTCTGAATTCAAAGTTCAGAATAAAAATAAGATAACACATTGATAAACAAGCACTGTGTCTACTGTTAGTTCTTTAGACTAGCTTCAGTTCATCATTAACATAAAAAAGTTAGAAGCTACAGATATCACATTTCATATGTTTAAGACTTCAACTATTTCAACCTTAAAGCACAAGAAGGCATCCATAAATGCATAAATCCACGTTTAAACCGATAATTTCACTTAAAATTTTGTATAATCATATAACTAATAAAACCCACTTTCATCTCAGATAATTTAACTATTTGACAAACAATAATCAATCAACTAACCCAACAACGCAACCAAAAAAGTACGCATATTTTCCTTAAGATTTCTGCGAATTATTTACCTTGGTTGAAAATCTGTGATGAGTTCCCGAAACCCGAAAGCTCAAGGCAGGAGCAAACGGCGACTTAGAGGTGAATTTTGAAGCCCTAAATCTAGGACTTGAGGTTGAGAGGTGAGGGCGCTGAGGTAGAGAGTGTACGCAATTTGAGCTCAGCATCAGATTAAATTTAGGCTGGTGAGCAAAAGCCCTATACTTAGGGACGGAGGAAGAGATTGGAAACATGGGTTCTCTGCATTTTGCAGAGCACACATAAACCCTAGCTTGTTCCAATTTTTTTTTTTTTTAGGTTTATTTCTGGTGTTCAAGACTTCAAGTTAACAAGAGAGATAAATCTGTTGGATTCTTTCTTTTTTTTTTTATGGTTGCAAAAGTGGGTAGGTACATTCCACCAGGAAATTTCTTCTTCTATAGTTATTGTGCAACTTGTATTTGTCTTTTTACATTATCATAATTATTATTGTTGTAATTTCATATTTTCATTTGGTCAATTATATTAGTCTTTTTCTTTGAAAACATGGGCAAAAGTTGGAAATATCATGCCATCACTGTCCAAAAGAAAACAATTCTCAGTTTTTTTCTTTTTTTTCAAGATATTATGGTCTTCCTCTCCCAACCAAGGTAAGGTACTAAGGTTGTTTGGACATGAAATAAAATGAGCATTTTTCCAGTTACAAATATATTTTATTGTCTAATATATACGGGATGAGATATCATATTCCACTTTCCTATTTTACTCCTAATTCCATTGCATGGTGAAAGACACGTGTGTAAGATGATATCACATTTTACACGTGTCTTCCATCCAACATATAGAATAGAGAGTGGAATAGGAAAAGTGGAATGTGAGATCTCGTCCACATATTACCTCTGTCTTCCATCCAACATATAGAATAAGGAGTGAAACAGGAAAAGTGGAATAGGGAATCTCGTCCCAATATATACTCATCAGGATGATCATTGTGACATATTATTCTACAAAGATTGATTCATTACGATCCATATTTGGGTAATGGGTAATTATTTGGGTTGTGATTGGATATACTTTCAATTTGGAAAGTTTCTTTCTAGTACTAGAGAATGGTGCAAAAAATTATTAGGGAGAATAAGAAGCTTTTTTTTAGAAATATAAATGTATATGAAATAAATATATAATGATGAAAGATGATGTGATATAAATAGAGTGAAATAATAATTGGATATAAATGGTAGTTAAAAATATGTGTGTGAATAATAATGAAATTGATTAATAGGAAAATATGTAATAATATTTTTTTTTTTTGAAAGTGTGCAGGTGTAATTGATGTAAGAAAAGTGAGAAAATGTGAAAGTGAGTGAATAATGATTTTTGCTTTTTAAAATTTTGATATACAATCACATTTCAGGATAAAAAAAATTTTCTAGCGCAATGAAAAGTGGAAATTTTTGGTATCCAAGCACAACCTTGGCTTTTTATTTCATTCTTAGTTTTTTTCTTTTTTTTTATAGAGAATCGGCCTCCTTGATTGGTCCAAATGCATGGTTGATGGTGGTTGAGGGGGATAATGATTGTATTTTGGGGGGAGGCGTAAAATATTGGCTTCCCATAGTAGACCAGTATTCGGGGGGACACCAACTAACTGAAGCTCGAGTAGCAATATTTGTTGAATTTGAGCTACTTTGGAGATATTTGAGGTAGAGCTAGAATGAGTGACATGGCATGATAAAGACAACACAAGACGATACAATTACAAACACGAATTACAGAGATAGATAACACGATAAAGTACAACACGACACAATACGGCAAAACACAAAACACGAAATTGTAAATTAAGTTAAAATTATAATTATTTTATATTTAAGATCAAATTAGATAGATAACACGATAGTGCAATATGGACACGACACAAAGACACAATTTGTCGCCCTAATTTGAGGATATAATTGAGCATATGGAATACGAGAGCTTTGGGGACTAGAATATTCATTTTTTAATTCTTTTTGTATATCAATCCAATATAATGGGACTAGAATTTTCATTGTTCTGGGAGAATTGAGAATAAAAAACCTCAAAAGATACATTGTCATTTCATCAACTATGATAATAATTGCAATAACAAGTTTTGGGAAGAGTTTCTACAATTTTGAGAACCAACAATTTTAGAAAGAAAAAAAAAAAGAACTGAGATGAAAAATGAGGAGGGCGAATGAAGATGAAAAATGAAAAGTTAATAAAATGTTAGACAAAGAAAATGACCAACCAAATCAAACCATGTCACAGCCCCAAATTTGCATTACCTAATATAATAGAATAATGTGTGATGGGTAGTGGGTACAACCCCAGGTATTCAAAAACTTATGCCCGACAAGAGCTATTATCCAAAGTACAAACAACTAAAAAATATAAATACAGTGAAAGTATATAAATCATAGCATACAATTATAATAGAGTTGTAACTCACCTAGGTATTACAAGATAACATAGTTACATTGTTCAAATGCTTGTAAGCAAGTTTGTCAAAAGGAAACTGCTAGGTTGGGTCAATCCTGATCTGGAAGCGTGATGCCAGTCTCACCGATAACAAAATATCCTGTCTCTGATTTTTTTTATGATAATCATGGGTGAATTAAATGAGCTCAATGGGTTGGGGTAGAGGAACACAATATATGTTTAATTAAAAATAGACATATTTATTTTGCTTAAAAAAATACTCAAGAGATATTCATGTAAGCATGATAGTGGTGCGCATAAGATTTATTTATCACAATGATAAAGAACATATTGCAATTCAATAACGACACATTATTTTTTATGCTAGCAGTGATGCAAGACACATTGCACAATAGTTAGTCAAGTACAGTAAAATTTTTATTTTTCAAGAACACAATAGATATCCTAATTTTTAAAATAAATAGTGGATATCTCGTTTTAAAAACAAAAGTATTTTAATATAAATAATTAATCAGTTAGTTCGTCAGCCTGAAATAATAAACGTAGGACCAGTGTTGATCGGACATTGGCCCTGTCCGTTCTCCTTATTGCTTCCAACTATATTTGGCCGAAGCCCTGTCACCTTATCCCTCCCACTAAGCTCGACGTCTCTTTGGCCTGGGCTTTTGCCCAGAGATCGTCATATTCATGAATATACCGTTCTACGACCCAATTCTGTCGCCGTCTCCGGCCCGACCAAAATTGGGATTAGGCATATGAGTAGTCAAACAAGGACCACAAGCAACTTGTTCGATCCATTGCATAACCTACCCACACCACAATAGATTCAAACAGTCAGTATTTTTGTAAATGATATTTATTTGCCCGAAGGCCAAGTCAAGCAGTCACAAGATTTATAATGCACACAAAAATGTAATTTGAAACCATGAATGTCATAATTAATGTTTTCTTTAATAAACTAATTATCTAGGTAAGATTTGTGAAAATGGTGTATATCATGAAATTAAAATGTCATGAAGTTCATGAAATATTTAATGTCATGAAATTTATAAAAGTACAAGTAAGCCTAATATTCTTTAAGAAACTGGAATTTTGCCCACCTTTGACTCTAATGTTGCTTTAATGCTACGCGCAATAATGGTGCATGTTGCAAGTCCTAGTTGTCGGGTTGGATCTCGTTTTGACCTTGATTTCTACAAAAGTTCGGGATAGTTATTGAATGTTGATTTTAACAAATGTGATCCTCGACTCATTATGAGAGCATAATATAATCCAATTCTAAAATCACATATTAGTCCTTGGTCAATGCAATCTATTAAATCTTATTATACTAAAACTAGGAATATTCAAATCTATTATTAACTAGTATTCCACCCGTGCGATGCACGGAGCTTAGATTAAAAAAAATAATTTGATTTTTAGTGATTGTTGAATTCTTATTTCAGAAACAACTAAATCGTAAATATGGATAAACAATAATCTGTATAGGTTATATTATTCAATATATAAAAATACAACATTGTTTCTTGAACCAATACATTTATTATCACTATTGCATATCAAAATTTAAGTCTTTTCGGGTTAATAATTCTATAAATATCAACATACAAAGGAACAAAGACGTTTTTTTAGAGGAGTCCATCATTAGACAATAAAATGAAACATAAAAAAATTGCACTTAAAGAATAACAAATAAATATACAAATTGATAAAAAAATGATATTGCCCCATTAAAAGCACAACCAATTAATTGCAATGAAAAGTAATCGACAATATATAATTTAGCCTACTTGATAAATTTTAATTATAATATATAAACCATTAAATTTGTGAAGCCCCGATTTTTCCGAGCTTATAATTGATCCTTATTGTCGTTTATACATTTGATCGACTATTTTACCGCGTCATTTTGACGGGTAATTTTTAATAATATATATATTTTGTATTTCATTTTATTTTATTTAATTACTTGTGATCATGATCATCATTAATTCTATTTTGTATTTATGATCACTTGATTGATCATTATTACTATTTTTGTATTTATTAGTCACCTTAGAATTTTAAGAGACTATTTATTTTAGAGACTTTTACTTTATAGAATTAAGATTTTGATTTAGATTAAGTGATCATGAGACTCATAAGTGATCAAGGAAATCACTAATTATTTTGGAGATTGATATATTTCATCTATTATCATCAAATTTGGGACAAAAAAAATATGGAATTACCATAATACCCTCATAGTGGACGGCCAACATGGAAATTTTGGAGTAAAAATACCATCCAACTCTTATACACCTACACCTTATATTAGTTATCTTGTGTATAATTATACCATTAATTCAAACATTATACACATCATCTCTTACATTACTTCTTTAATATTATTTTTGCCAACATGTTGGAAGTCTTCCAACATTCCATTCAAACATTCTCTTGCCCATACCTTTGACCTTCAAAATGTTAAATGCAAGAGGCAAAATGCAAGACACAATGATTTGAACAAAATTCCTCCCTCTCTCATCAATGTGACGGCCATGAGGCCTTTTGTTTCAAAAATTTTGTTAAAAATTTTCACTAACACATTCATCTCCTACACAAAATCCTCCTCCTTCTCTCTAAACTCCCAACTTCTCTCTACTCTTCTTCTCACTTTCTTCTTCAACACTTAGAAAATTTTCAAGATTTTTCCTCCTTATTCTTTAAAAATTTGAGCACACCTATACCACAAGGTAAGAAATTTCATCTTCAATCCATATTTGATATCACCTAGTTCATCTATTTCACCTCTTAACTTAAGTTTAAATTTGGATTTTGGAGGTACATTTAGAAGACTTTGAAGACTAGAGCTTGACATCACCTTGAAGAAGATTTCAATACTTGAAGGAAAAAATTGAAGATTTAGACTATAAGGTAAGATAATGGACTCTAGTATATTTTTCTTCTTCTCCCTATTTTTTTTTTTTCAAATTTTGACACCCTTTTTCCATTTTTGAGAAATATGGGCTGACCTTAGGTGATTTTGGAGTTGAACCAAAATCTCCAATTTTAAGCTTCAACTAGTCTCCAAACACCTACTACACAAGGTAAAGTGTAGTCCTTCTCATTTCCTCATCTCATTCTTTTTCTCCTTAATTTTTCTCTCATTTTTCTAACTTCAAATTTTTGATATTTCTTGACTTAGGGGCTGACCTAAGAAGCCTCATCCAAAAATTGTGAAATTTATCCTTTTATTTCACAATTTCCAATTTTAAGGTGGGTGGAAAAATATTTTCCAACTATTAGGTGTTTTATTAAAATGCATGTAGAAAATTTGATCATGAGCCTTAAGATATATATAATCTATGTATTGCATGTCAATTTTATGTATCAAGTCATGAAAATTCTCAAGAGTTGCTCAAAATTACTATTTGTTGAATTTTAGGTGCATGCATGTGCAATTTAATGTTTTATTGGATGAATTCTTGTATGTATTGGACATGCATGTGTATGATCTTTAAAATCTATGTTTTGGATGTCTTATAACCTGGACAAGTCGAGCATAATTGATTAAATTTCAATTTTGGACTTAAAAATGTAAAAATGGAAAGTTGGTGGACTAAATTGCAAGAAATAAAAGTTAAAGGACCCCTCTGCAAATTTCGATTTTGGGACTGTACTTAGGTTCAAAAATGACTTTTGGACATTTTATTAAAGTTTTAAGAGTTTTTAGATAAATAAAATCAACCTTTAAAAAGCCCAAGGACTAGATTGTAAAATTTTGAAAGTTTAAGGGCTACTTTGCAAATTATAAAATTGTACCAGACCTTAACTTTAAATTTTAAAAATTTTATTCTTAAGGTACTGGAAATAACATATTTTAAATGTATTCCAAAAATCCAAGTGTTAGGGCTTGGAAAGTAGTTTTACTAAAATTGAGGGACTAATGTGTAAAATACTAAACTTGAGGACCCAAATGAAATTTCTAGGACTTATGCAGCTCATGCATCTAGAAATACTAACTTAACTATAACTTAATTATATTTTGGATCCAAGGTTCCAAATTCATAACAATTGACCCCTAAAAGCCTTAAAGACAATTATTTCAAAATGGGACAAAAATGATATTTTCAAAGGTTAAATGACCTACACTTATTTCTTTTAAAAACTGCTTTTGTCTCAATATCCCACTAACCTTAGTGACATTTTTTCCAACTGGAATCACATTAAAAGCCCTTCCGGTTTGTGAGTTCCGATTATTTTAAACTTAAGGTCCGAATTGGCAATTTTTACAAATTTGGGGCCAATGTGAGAATTTTATAAAAATCGACCTCAAAACTTTAAAAACCTGAATCTCTGGACAATTTAGAGAATTTAGGAACTGACCTCATAATTTTTCAAGGTCGGGATATTTATTTATTCAATTGTTAACCCCAAAAGTGTTGATTTTTACAAACAGGGGCTAAATTACAATTTTTCTTTTATAAAGGACCTAACTCAAATTATTTTCTCTTTTACTAAAATAGCCCTGGACCCTCTGACTTGGATATTTAATTAATGTATTTTATTTTCCCAAAAACCTTGACTTATCGGATCAATTTGACCGATTAATACCCGATCGTGAGCGACTTCCTCGCCTTTGCGATTTGAATCTATAACGGGACTTATGTTTCACCTAATCTTTCAAGATATCGAAGGTTGCTTATCCTTCCGATAATCATCTTCATCCAAAAACTCCACCAACGCCAAAATTGCCCTCGCGTTATTTCAAAAAAATTTCAAGCTGCTTCTGAATCAATAATACTGATTTCGCCTGGTTGATCGCTGGTTGTTGCCTGTACTTGTATTTACTTTCCTTCCGAGTCAACTTGGTGTGTCGAGCTCACAGTCGGAATGGATAAGTCGGGGTAGAAGGCAGGCGGCTCATTTTTGCTATTCCACTCTTAGGCCCCATCGCCCTAATCCGCAACCGAGGGACGGAGTTTGTCCAAGGGAAGCGGGTCGTAGTACTTGAGGTATAATCATGATTATGACAGATCCGAGCCTTGCAAGCTCCTGTGGATTTTGTCTTTGCCTATGGAGCGATAAGGTGACAGTCTTGGACCATCTTGCCTGGGGAGTTACAAGGAAGAACGAAGGAATCATTTTGTCGATCCACACGATTCCGGAGTTATCGGACCCGTTTGGTTGGCGTTACAAATCCGCACGCAACCGCTTACTTGTTTTGCATTGGTTGGCGCTACAAATCCGTACACAACCATTAATTGCCTTGCATGGGATTGTCGTTACATTTTCGTGACGCAATCCTACTGTCTTCGATCAATCACTAGTGCTGTGTGACCATGAACTGTTTTCTCGAATTGTATAAGTATATTATTTAAATATATTTATCACGACGCTATGAATGTGTGTGAATTCATGCATCATACTCACGCGTTTTTCATATAATTGTTTTCTCACATTAACTATATATCGCCACACTTGCACACGATCACCCCATCCACTGAGATTTTGTCTCATCCCCACCTATTTTCTAACATTAGATGAGGACTTCGTTGAAGATCTTTGATTCTTTGAACCGACCACATTGAGCCTTGTACCCCGCTTGTTGGATTTACTACTTATTCTTGTTGTTGTTGGACTCTTGTATTTCTTTCCATTAGGTTTATAGCTTGAAGGGCGTAGGACCCTTTGACTTTAAGTTGTTATATTTGGTTGATTTTTCGGGTATGTAATTTGGATTATGGATTGTGGACTGTAAGTTGTATTTGTACTTATTATTTATTTCATTTTGCTATTTAGACTCTGTTTCATTGGGTTCTCGTTGATATTTGTCTGCATTTGTTTGGTTATTGTATTTAAATTGTGGATCGTCGTCGCGTTCCGTTTGGGCGTGATAAAATTATTATAATTTATTATAATTATACTAAAATATATATTGACTGTAGGACAATAAAAAGTGGCCCAACTAATTTCTGGAAAAAGAATAACAACAATGTAAATTAATGCCACAAATTATGTAAAGGTTGACCCAACTCTTATTTGGGTAGAATGATAAATTGATAATGGGCTTAATAATTAAATAATACAAAAAATATGTAAAGAGATTGAACAAAGTAGAATATGGCCCAATGTAATTGGCCCAAACAGCTTTTGCACAATTAAATGAAAATTAAAAGAAGTTTAATAATTTAACCCAACAAAACCTAGCAAATGACTACATTTCTAACCTTGAACTTTCACTTTGTCAAAAATACATCTTGGTGTTTTTCTTTTTGTCATTTGCAAAAATTCTTCGGATGATTTTTGATGCTTCTTCTCCGAAATTTTACCATTTATTATATTCTTAAAAAAGTTATGTGGAAATCGACTAGAAATATATTGGCCTTGTTTGTTTTTATGTTTCAAGGCCCCATTTCTAATTTCCAACTATTCATAGAAATGGAATCATGTTTGTTTAAAATTTCCAATGGAAATCATCATTTCCACTTTCTACTTTTCACATAAAACATCATCTCAAACCTACAATTTCAATTTCCAACCCTATACAACCCTACATCACTTATCAATCACTATTATTATTTTTTAATCCAATTATATATGTGGGACCCTCCATTACCAACTTTATCTACTTAAAATACTATTATATATATCTAATGGGACCCACTAGCCTACAATCTTATAAATATAATATTATGTATTCAATTAAAATATTCAACCACTATCAACTTTTCAAATTATTATATTCATAAAATACTATTTCAAAATTATTTAACCAAACATAATCTCATTTCCAAACCTACATAAAACTCATTTTCATTCACTTATCCAAACATAATTCCAATTTTCACACAAAAACCAATAAATTCGAAAATTCATTTTCCAACACTAAAACTAGAAATAGCCCCTGGAAACATAACCATACAAGGCCAATTATGTGTCTCTATCTTCGAGATTCTTAACAAAACATTCGAAAAATCATTATTTTTTTGTTTTCAAACCACGATTTTGGAGAGACAAATTTTTATTACGGATCGAAAAATTAAATCAGGTTTGAAACCCTGATTTTTCAAACCTTGCTTTATATTGCAAACCCTGATTTTTACCCTGATTTATACTCATGTCCTGATTTACTCTGTAGAGTTCTGTTGGATAAAAAAATATGGATTCCGCCGCCCCATTTAATTGGTATCTGAAATTTCTGAAACACACAATTCGAGAGATGGTTTTTGAGGTATTCTTATTCTTCATTATGTAAGTGATTGTTTTATTTTCTTTATACACCTATTTTTTTAGTTAATGCTTAGATTGTATTTTCTAAGTTAAAAAATACTATATTTTTCAGAATAAAATACATTTTTTTCAGAATAAAATACTGTTTTCATTTCTTGAATCCTTAATTCTGTTTTAATCTCCAACAGTAGCAGTTGAATGAATTGATCAGGAATGGGAAGGTGGAAGGGACCTCGAGTTGGAAAAGATTGTTGCACTGCTTGCGTTTGAAGATAGAAGATATCAGCATACGCTTTGCTGGTTTGCTGCTTCATATTGCGCAGTGTCTTAAGACTCAAACATCCTTACCAGTCAAAGCAACGTAAAATGTAACTCCCTACTACTTTTTTGCAATATCTACTTTTCTATTTATTTTCATTGTTTTGGCTAACTATACGCTTCTAGTACATAAGATCTTTCTTTTTTTTTTCTGGAAAAAATGATTTTCTTTTCATTTTTGAAAGTGATTTATTAAATAAATTTCTCGAATTTCATTTGAAATTTAATGAAAATTCAATTCCATTTTCAAAAATCATTTTGTCTTCTAATATGGAATGTAATGTCAGCAATAGGAATAAATGTAATATTTGTTTGCATGTTGATAACAAATCACTTTATAGATAAAACATGTTTTAGGTAAGAAATGACTTAATTTATACATGGGACTTTGTTGATCAGTTCATTTATACATGGGACTTTATTTTTGGTTTTCAAATATTTTTTATTATGGGGATTCTTTGTAGTGTTTAGAATTTATGAGATCTTTATTATAACATTCTTTATACACAAATCTGACATTACTCAACTTAGATTTACTTGATCTTTTTTTTTTTTGAAATATATAGGAATAATCAAGTCGATATCCCTACTCAAGTTGAAATTTTCTGGATATTGTTCTCAATACTAATGTGAAAAATTATTATTAATTTTTGTAGTGATCTCACTTTTGGCTATTCTGTTGGCTTTGGCTTCATCAAAGGGTGGAAATGCCACTTTGTATAATTTAGGTTTATCTATTTTTTTATGGGTTCCCTTTGGAACATCAAGCTCTTTTGTTTTTAACTCCCACATACTCTGCAGCATACTTTGAGCATGGAATCGGGTCTGCACATTCTTTTATTTTCTTTTTTTATATATATTTTTACATCCAAACAAAACTCTAAACTATATTTCGGATCCATAACGTGCATTCTTCTAAACTTCATCCCAAACCACTGACAATTCCACAACACTGGGCCATTTTCTCCCCCGGACTCGGTTGAAGCAAGCCATATTTTTCCTCTTCCGTGAATGACAACCGAATGTGGCCCAATTAATCTGAAATTAGCTCAAGTCGGCCCGAGAAAGCATGCTTGAAGAATTTTTTAATTGAAATAATATTTTGTGTCCTAAAACCGAAATCATTCGTAAAATTAGTTTATTTGGTATTTTTGTTACACGTGTATATGAAGATTCAGAATTGTGTGTTAAACATGTATATGATGATTAGGAATAGCTTCATTGATCATGTTACATACTTACATATGGTGCTCATGTGAGAAAATTTATATTTCCAGAAGTACTATATTTTTTCTTTTCTAGTCATAGATTTATTTGTCATATTATCTTACTAATTTTCATACATTGTATTACTGATTTATATAAAGTGAAGCCTAAGATTTTGGAATCACTCAATATGCTACTCGGTAAGAAATTTTATCTTGTCATGAATATAATTTTATTATGGTGAAATAATAACGGTAAAAAACCTTATCTTGTCACGAATATAAATTATTCTGGTGAAATAATAACATTCTAGTCACAGTAATAAAAAATAAGTCTTTAGGAAAAATGCATCTAATACACATAAATTCTATATGAACAAATCTAACACTTTATTCTGTATTTTGTATATGTTAAGGGAATAGTTGGATGATTACTCTACTCAATTTGTATAAACATTCGGCCGAAAAAAACTGAACTACAAATATAGGATGAGTTTTGTAACGCGAAATCTATAGAAATATTGAACAATCTAAAAAAACATTACAAAAAAAAAAAAAAAGGAAATGTAAATCACATAACTGAAAATTCAAATAAACATATCTCTTTGATATGAAATACATATTCCTGATTAAAATAACATTTTTCTTATGCAGGTATAGTATGTAACGCAAACTCAGTGCCCAGAAACATCTTTGTCGGTAGAGGTTGAACCGATGAAAAACAATGGAGCCATTATGTTGATGTTTACCATTATGGCAAAGTGATCTTGTGTTTTTGAATGGTGATGAGACCTATTTATAATGGAGTTAAAGGTGCAAATATTTGGGCTGTATTTTGAAATTAATAAGTGAATTAGTTATTTCAAATTTCAAATTTCAAATTTTGAATACTTTTTCTAGGTTCCAACACAAACAACTGTCATAATACAGTCACATAGTCATTTCAAATTTCAAATTTTGTTTACTTTTTCTCGGTTCCAACACACAAATAGCTACCAGAATTAATGGAACAACTTCCAATGCAACAAAGTTAATTAAAAATGAAAATAAACTAAAAAGTATCGAGAAATTGTTTAATTAATGCGTCGCTTTAACTTGATTAAGAATGAAAGTTTCCATTTTTGGCAAGCAATTTTTGGCGGGATTTTACTAAAAATAGCATACTTTCTTGCTTTTATATATATACTAGTATTCCACCCGTGCGATGCACGGGGTATATTATGTTTATATTATGTTTTGATTTTCAAATGAAGATAATATACATATATATATAATAAAAATATTAAATAATTAAATTAAATAATGTAATGACGAATAAAAGGATTAAAAACTCTATTTTTCATACGAAAGAGGAATTTAATAATGCAACTATGCATTAGGGGAAAAAAGTTTATAAATTTTGGAAAACTTCTTTAAATACAACATTAGTTTTTGATCTTGTACGCTCATTACTATTACTATTACAAATCAAATTTTTAAGGATCTTTGGATTGGTTACTTTGGAAAGAGCAACATATAATCTGGTTGTGGTTAAAAACGGGTTTTTTCAAAAGCAACTCAATATTAGACAAAGATTGATCGACTTCTATTGATATACATTGCATAAAACACCATTATAGGAAATCGTCACCGTTGAAACTTGAATGGAAGTCTTGGATGAGAAGGCATCAATGAGATTCTTGGAATAAGGATTTTATGACCAAAGTTGCCTCTAATAAGAACTTGTCCTTCTAAAATATGGTTGCAAGACTCAGTAACAATCAATCTAGTGTCATTGCATAATCCCGAGGAGAATGATCTATGTTACGTAGTAACATAACAGGAGTTCCAACCTTCAAATGCAACTCATGATTGAGATCTCCACTGTGCAATGCACGGTGTGTATATTAAAAAATAATTTTAAATTTTTAATGATTACAATATCGAATTTTGATAAGAAATTAGATGTAAAGACAAATAAATATAGATCGAATAATAGAACAATAAATTAAAAGGGTATGCCTGAAAATATAATAGAAAAAAACTATTATTTTTAAATAAATAAAATGAGTTTAATAATACAAATTTTACATTAAGAAAAAATATAAAAAAATAATCAATTCTATAATAATTTTATTCTTGAATAATTTAACCAAGTTATAAAAGATTTATGGATCAAAATCATTTATAACTATCAAAATTATACTATGATTTCCACAAAATTATAACTGACATATGGCCCAATTATATATTTTATTATTTAATATGAAATTATACTAAAGCACCTATTTTGTTTTTGTTTAATGTCAATGGCCGAAAAGCTAAATAAAATAACACAAATAGGCTTGCATTCCATACTTTCGTACACAAAAAGATCAAAATAATTGGGAGAGAAAAAAAATTATAATGCCATTTAGGATTTTCTCTAACAAAGTCATTTTTGTTTTTTGTGTTAAATGGAAAAAAAATCAGATAACCCTATAAATTATTTTCATTCATTTACTTCGTCCTTCCCGTTTTAGTTCTCATTACAGAAAATATAGTACCTCACTTGTCTGAAATTTTTATCCGATTTGAATTTATAGTAATAGTTATATTTTAATGGTTTTTTCCTCAAACATAAATATTTAGATCTACATGTTTTTTTTCTGACACATATGAGTTTATATATACACTCTTGTGTGTAGTAGTTGGTTTATTATTTTATGTTGCTCCAAATTTGCGTTTTAACTTTTTTTTAGTGCAAATTATTAAATTTTAAATGACTTCAATTTGCTTGATGTTATTAAGTAATTTTTTTTTTTTTAATTTCAACGATTGAAATCAATACCCTTTAAAAAGTAAAAGTGTAATGGCTATTTGATATTCACAATAGATTATATAAGCCCAAATGAAATAAACGATCGTTTTTTTTTTTTTTCTTTTATTTTTGAATCAAAATAAATGATAAATACTTTTAAGTTACAATGCAATAATGAAACAAAATGGAATTTGTTCTTTATCTTGGCCCAAACTGATTCAATAATAAACAAAGAATATGGATATGACAATGAAAGATAATCAAAGTAGTCAGCAAGATTTGAACTTGATTTTTTTGTTTCCTTTTCCAGTTTGAAACAGTAAATTTTTAAATTTGTATCTTGCTTAAATTTTGTTATAGACGCATCTTATAGAAAGAACTAATCTATTTGTGTGTTGGCATAGATAAAAATATGAATCTAAGCATTTAGAACTGACCATTCAAATTTTCAAATCAGGTTTGTTTTATAATCCTTTGTAAAAAAATACAACATAATAAATAATGTGACCTTTTGATGAGACATGTTGATCTTGTGCTGTTTGAGGTAATCAGAGAAAGTGTGATCTTCATATTAGTGAAGAATGCATATGACTCTCCTGCAAAATTGTTTGGAAAAAGAGACATCAAAACAGGATTGAAAACATATACATAAAAATACAATACAAATAAAATGAGAATAAATTCAGTTTAGTGTGTCTTTACTACAAAATTAAAATTTCAATATATAAAGCATATATGGCAGTAATAGCTCATGAAATTTTCATATAATCTAATAGTCACTTTAGTGTGTCTTTAATACAAAAAGAAAGTAAGATTAAATTAATATATTTAAATTAGACTCACCACTTACACGGATGGGTAATCCATCTTAAGAACATACCTCTCCATTATGAAAAAATGCTTTCTAAGTGAAAAAATTGTCGAATTGCCTCCATGTGCGGTACACTACATAGATGAAGTGGTGAAGTTTCAACGTCAACCCGCAATTGGATTGATGTTTCTAACAAAATGGATTAAAAGGCCATTCTTACGTGAATATTGATGTAAATTGTTTGAATTTCCATTTCAATGTTTCTTGATTCTTTTTCTATTGCTTATGGTGGACGTGTTTTGGTGAGGTGAATGGTTCTTCTACACTTCTATTTATATTACTCGAACATCAAATTTCAAGAATGACTTTTTTTCGCCAATACAACTTGCATTTAATTTGAAATTTGAAATTTAAATTTTAAATTTGAAGTATTATTAAATATATTTTGAGTTGCTCAACAACTTAACTTTTCTCACTTCCTATGCCAAATTGCTAATTACGAAGTCTCACCTAGAAATCTGAAAAAAAGTAGCATTTAAAAACTAACATATCTCTGCATTTAAAATCAAATTACAAAACATGATTATTAAAAGCACTTTCCACAATTGGCATGCGTTTTTGGCGGGATTTTGCCATATTTGGCAACTATCTTGCTTTTTATATATATATATAGATATGTGTGTGTATGTACATACATATATATATTTATATATCTGTGTATACATACATACGTCTGTTTGTCTAAATAATAAGATCCTAACTATTCTATTTGTCTCAATTAACAAATTATATAATCCTAAAAGTGACGTGTTATTAAAGATAGACATTCTTTAATAACGTTAAGGCTTTATAAATCAGGTATCTTGTAAATGCCACAGACAATTGCAAAACTAGGATGAGTTTGGAGACTCTTTAACAATTTAAGTATAGGCGCAAATGGCGCCTACAAAAAGCAGACGCCTTTTAGCCACTATAAAAGGCACATATGCAAATTTTGATTTTTCATTTTTTTGTCAGCCTTTAGTAGGCGCCAGTCAAATTGGCGCCTACAACCTTTATTTTTTTTTTCGAAAGTAATTCAAAATAACCCATTAGATTTTGCCGTTTATTTGTAAAATAGAAAGGAGAGTGGGTGCAAGTGGGATTGGGAATGGCCTATAAAGCTAACACTTTTTGGGCTAATTTAACAGAATAGGGTTAATTTAAAATCAATTTGAACAAATAATGTAATGTTTTTTTTTAAGAAAATGGTCGAAAAAACGTTAGAAACGCTGTTTTCACTTTGTTTTTTGTCGAAAGTTGAGAAAACAAGCCTTGTTTGTTTATGTTTCCAACAACATATTTCCAATTTCTAACTATTCATAAAACTGGAATCATGTTTGTTTATAATTTTTCCAATGGAAATCATCATTTTCACATTTCATTTTTCACATAAAACTACATCTCAAACCTATAATTTTAATTCTCAATCCTATATACTATCCTACATCACTCATCAATCACTATTCTCATTTTTTCATCCAATTATACACATGGGACCCACCATTACCAACTCTATCCACTTAAAATATTATTATTTTTTAATTATTTCTACCTAATGGGACCTACCACCCTACAATCTCACAAATATAATATTATATACCCAATTAAAATATTCAACCACTATCAACTTTTCAAATTATTATATACATAAAATAATACTTTAAAACTACTCAACCAGATACAATCTCATTTTCAAACCTACATAAAACTCATTTTCATTCACTCATCCAAACATGTTTCCAATTTTCACATTTAAAAACCAATAAATTCTCAAAATTTAATTTCCAACACTAGAAACTAGAAATGGTCCATGGAAACATAACCATACAAGGCCAACGTTTCTAATGTTGTTTTCTCAAAAAAAAAGATTTTTTTTAAATTAGTTTAAAATCGGTAATTTTAAATATAGGATATTGTTTTGTAAAAACAATATCAAATTTGTTTTGTGTGATTTTAATTTTTCAAAATCAGCAATTTTTTTAATTTTAATTTTAAAAAAAGTATTGAATCTCTATTTTGACAAATTATTTTTAATTTTTTAATTTTAGGATATTGTTTTGTAAAAATAAAAATGTTTCGCAATATAAAAATAAACTTTACAACCCGATTACATAATCAATCCTAGAAGACGATTACACAATTTAAAATCGTACAACAACCGGAACACTAAATTATGTGATTTTCGGTTGTTTTTAAATTATGTTATTTACTTATGTTTTTAAATTGTGTAATCGGCTTCTAGGACTGATTATGTAACCGGGTTGTAGAAGTTCATTTTTATATTCCGAAAAATTGTGTATGCATTTTTTATTTTTTACAAAACAATATCCTAAAATTAAAAAATAAAAAAATAATTTGTGAAAATAGAGATTCAATACCTGTTTTCAGAATTAAAATTAAAAAAAATTGCTGATTTTGAAAAATTAAAATCACACAAAATAAATTTGATATTGTTTTTACAAAACAATATCCTAAAATTAAAATTGTTGATTTTAAACTAATTTAAAAAAATTCTTTTTTTTTTTTTTTTTTGAGAAAACAACATTAGAAACGCTGTCATTGTTTTTCGACAAAAAACCGTGAAAAATGTGTGTTTCTGATTGTTGTCACCCATTTTTTAAATTTTGTTTTTTATATTATTTGTTCAAATTGATTTTAAATTAACCTTATTCTCATTAAATTAGCCCACTTTTTGCATAATTTTCTATTTCAGGTGCAATACATTCTTGGGATAAAAAAATAAAAGGGTCATCCCAAGATAAGGATAACATCGATCCTAATAAACAATTCGACAATTGCCCCTTTTTTCATTTTTTTTCTTTTCCTTATTTTTTATTTCAATTTAGATAACACCTTTTTCTTTTTCTTATTTTTATTTCAATTTAGATAATAAGATAAATATTTAGATAAATTTAGGTAAAATTTTATAAAGATAAAAAATATTTTTTCCAGTTAAATAAACTAACTCTGGGAATTTAGCCCCAAATTTTAATAGAAGATTATTGGACAAGACTTTAAATTTAAAAATCAAATATTTAATTTTGGGGAAAAACTTTGAATCCAAAATTTAATATTATCCTCAAATTAAATCTAAAATTCAAATATTTAGTTTTGAGGGCAAATTTCCTAATACAATTATTTAACTTGAAATAGCATTCTTTTTTTTTATCTAACTTTATCTAAATATTTATTTTATTACTAATTTCTAAATGAAATAAAATTAATGAAAAAATAGAAAAGGGAAAACTGTCCCAACTCCCAAGTACCCGACTGCTAGGATTGAATTACCTAAAAAAGACATCCTTTATATATACATAAAAAAATAAAAGACTCTCCCAATAGGAGGATAAAAAAGACAGCTCTTATATTCATGTGTACTGCAAATTTTAAAAAAGAGCAAGTCTCTTGTGATTTGTCTCACGGATTGAGACGGACTCTCCTAAGGGCTCCGTCTTGAGAACATGAACCATGAAAATAAATTTAAAAATAATAATGTACCATGAAGAAACAAAAATAAACCCTAAAAACATGAACCATGAAGAATAAACCCGAAAAACAAAAATAAAACCAAAAAATAAAAAATAAACCCTAAAAAAAACTAAAAATCCTAAAAACCCAAATCAATTAAAAATAAACCCAAGAAACAAAATAAACCCTTAAAAAACAAATATAAAGCCAAAGAAAAATAAAATTTGAAAAAAAAAACCTTTAAAACTTTGTGTAAGGGCCCCGTCTCACGGATCTAAATCCGTGAGACCGTCTCACGTAAGTTTTTGCCTAAAAAAAAACATACGGAAGGGTCACAGCTTTATAGGCCATTCTTGGAATTGGGACCCCACTTGCACCACATCAGGATAAGGAGTCAAATAGCATCTCTCCTTTCCATTTTACAAATAAACAGCAACTCTAATGGGTTAAGTCAAAATTAATTTCAAAAATTAAAAAAAAAAGAAAAAAAGTTGTAGACCTGGCGCCTACTAAAAGCTGACAAAAAATAGAAAAAAATAAAAATTTCAGCAGGCACCCTTTATAGTGGCGCCTATTTTTGTAGGCGCCATTTGTTTAGGCGTTTACACTTAAAATATCAAACCTCCCCAAATCTACCCTACTTTTGTAATTGCTGTGGCATTTGCCACAGACTGTCAAATAACCCTAATTGTGTAATTAAGTACCAACACTAAAATAAACAATATTAGTTTTTGGGGTAGAAATATTCATCCATTACTTACCAAATTATATATTAGTCCCTTATATTGATTCAATACCAAAGACTTATTAATTTTTATAAATTAATAGCCATTAATTACAGTAGGTTCAGAAGAAATACATATGTATATATATTTATAAATTACATATCTGATAGTGAATCAATATCATTCAGAGTATGAATTATATAGTCCAATACAATATATATTTAAAATCAGTCTTTTAGTATGCAAATTAGGGCATTTCATAATTAGGTATTATGAGACAGTTACATACAAATATCCAGGTTATCACTTAAACCTAATGGAATTAAGGATTATTAAGAGCAGAAGTGTCGAATTGGTCTCAACATTCAAATTTTGAATTTCCAGTTCCCCAGTTCTTAAGTTTTAACATTTTCAGATTTTCTTTTTACTAAATTAGTTCTGTTTCGATTTCTTTAATCATCTTGTCATTTTATTATTTAATTATTTAAATGGAAATACCAGTTAACCCAACTTCTCTATCCCAATTTGGTCACCGACATAAAAAGAAAATCATCAAAGTAATATTCGGACAAGGGCCAAAGAAATCGAAAATAACAAAAAAAATAAGTGCTCGAAAACCACACGAAATCGAGATTCATCTCCTTCGGATTTAACCTTTCTAGTTTCTATCATCGATTCTTCTTGGATTGTATTCGTGGTGATACCCGAAAATGTCCGATGGCTATGATGATGTAACTCCACCGTGCACTTGACCGAGCTCCTCCGTTCTACCAAGCACCTGCACAGAAAGGGGGGCCGGAGGGTTTTTCCGGCGTACCCTCTCCGACGCTCAAGTCAGAATTTATCCCAAAGAAGATAGAAATAGCTCAAATATCTTATGGAATAGTAAAAATGCATTAGCCTTGGCCATACCTAGTGAATGACTATTTATAAGGCTTACCATTAGGGTTTCCATATTTTCGGAAACGGTTAAGGAGAATTTGTCAGACATTTGTTGCAAAATCTTATCTTAATCTGACGAATTTAAATTACAATCTAAGATATACCGAGCTTGCATACCGATCCCGAGCACTACGAGCTTCTAGAAACTGGGCCATAAGAATAACCCTCGATGGGCCTGGAGTTGGACTTTGACTACGAAAGCCCATTCTCCAGCTCGGCCTATTTCATGCCGAATAAACCAGTCCCCCCACTATAGCCGAGCTATTCATAAAAACAGCTTGGTTATAGTGCTTCTCTATTCACGGAGGCCGAGCTCCTCCATATATGTCTATTCATATATACCGAGCCTTTTCCCACTCTATCGTTTGAAATTTCGCCTCTTGAGATCCGTCATTTGTCATCATTACCCTATTGATGGGGACGTGCTTTCCGCCTAACACGTCCTTATCCGTAGATATTCCTTCTTATCAACGGTTGAGATTAGATGTCCTCGGTACTTGCGCCATACACCCCTTCTATATAAAGGAGCCCTCTACTTCATTTCTCACTTTTCGCAAATTCTCTCCCAAGCGATTTCCGGCACTTCTCCGACGCTCCTCCGACGATTCTCAGCCTTTCCTCCGACGTGTAATTTCTCTTCTTCATCTCTTCTAAGATCTGCTCCTTCTACCTAGGTACTTTCCTAGCCTTATTTTCTTTCTTTATTTTTCTTACTTTATATAATAATATGTCATCTCCTGTAAATCTCTCCTCCACGAGTACCTCAATGGACCCTGAAATAAGGCGTTTTGCGGCCTGGGTTGACGACCTGGAGCTTTCCTTTGAAAATGTTGCTCCCTCTGCTTCACAAAATACCGAGGACTCTTCCTCTAATACCCCAGCAAGTTCAGGCTCTATTTCCGATAGGAGCTATTCGAATGTTGAAATAAGACCAGCTATCCCGACCTCCCCTGTAGATAGTGCCTTTAATGCGACCACTATGTTTGCTAGGAATTTAAAGTACCTTTGTAAAAACATAAATATTCCTTCAACTTTTAGATTAGCTCTCCCTAGCTTCTATGATAGGCCGAACCGACCTCTACCAGGATTTCTAGCCTTCTTCTCAGGGCAGGTCGATGGTGGACTTTGGTTCCTCTTCACCCTCTAATGATCGAACTCTCTATATTATATCAAGTTCCCTTGAATCAATTTTCTCCTAACTCCTTTCGCCTAATAACTGGCTTTGTCATGGTAACCAAGTTTATGGGCATTGACCCTTCTGCCGAGCTTTTTTATTCTCTCTCACATTAAAGTGTCCACCACTCGTGGTCTTTTCTATCTCTCCTCCCGAGGTGATGCCAAGTTCCTCGGGAAATATCCTACTGCCAACAAATTCTGGAAGGATAGGTATTTTTACGTATCTTCTCCCGAACCGTGGCCTTTCCCCTCCGAGTGGATCTGGGAAGTTCCTCCTCAGAGGAAAGTCAATATAAGAAGACGAAATCCCGATCTCCAAGCTGTCATAGATCGGCTAAATAAGAAAGAATATGACATTTCCCGACTTTGTTCTTGCCCTGCCTTGCTATGGCATTTTAAGTTGAGTTATACTCCTGCAAAGCTCGAGGAGGACCTCGGTATATTTCCTCTATATATTCTTATACTCTTTTATTTTCCTTACTTGTTCATTTTACTAACACTTTTTATCTGTCTTTTTTCAGCAACCACCATGCAGAAGAGAATTGCTGAGAAGGAGGCAGCTCGAAAAAGAAACATTTCTTTGAGCCGAGCTCCTCTTCAAGGGACCTCTTCCAATCCTCAATCCATTCAGCCTCCTCCTTCTTCAATCACTTCTGCTCGACCTACCGAGGATCAGACCCCCAAGTCTCCAAGGACCATCCGCCCTGACTCAGCTCGGGATGTTATCAAGGAGTTCACAGATCCGAGCAGTAATCCAATTCCAAAAAAACGCCACTCTTCTTCTCTGGACTCTTCCCAAAAGAAGTCCAAAACTGCCAGCAGCTCGGGAGACATTGCCACTCCCAACCAGACATTCTTTCTGTAGTCCCCTATTATGGAGAACCTTCATCCTCGAACAGCTGCCGAGTTCTTGCAAAGCCTTTGCCCGGCTCGGGAACATCGTCCACCGCAATGACTCGCGCTCCGCACAGTGGATAACTTCAGTCTTGACTTCTCCAAGGTAAACATTTTTCCCTCTTATATTCCTATCTCAATATTTCATACTTCTACTCATGCTCGTTTTCCATTCTTATTTCATAGGCCTTACTCCACCTTTCTGAGATAATTGCCCGAGGTCGCGTGGGATTTGCTGATCCTGAACTGGTCAATGAGCGTAATGACTGCTGGCTACAGGTGGCCAAGCTCAAGGAGAGGGATGCCAAGATGCTTAAGATCTTGGAGAAAGGCAAAACTGAGCTTGAGCAGCACAAAGTTTCCCTTGCTCAAAAAGATGAAGAGATAAGTGCTCTTAAGGCCAAGCTTGAGGAGTTTCAACTCCAAGATGCCCAACAAGTGGCTACAGCTCGAGAGGAGGGGGCTCGGGCCAGTATTGAGAATTTTCTTCACTCACCAGAGTGCTGTGCTCTGGTTCAAAAGGCTCGAGAAGTGGCCAAACAAAGCTTTCTAAGCTCTGAAGAGTTCCTCGATGTCCTCTCTGACGGAGCTCTCCAATTCTTCCATTTGGCCTTTGATCAGGCTGAAGCCCAGGGTCGAGAGAAAATCTTTACCGAGCAACTTGACCGTGACAAGGCTTTAACCTTTGTCACTAATCCCGAAGGCTATATTCCCTCTACTGAGGCCGATCGAGTAAATTTGAGCTCCCCTGTCGATTTTCTCCATCATATACTCTCTCAGCTAGAAGCCGACCAAGCTTCCACCTCAGCCACCTTAGATCCTCCCCGAGCTCGGGAGATGCTTCCAAAGTAATTATTACAGGAGACACCACAGCTCTAGAGGTTCTCGAGGAGGCTCCCCTGACCGTAGCAGACTACGGCATCAAGGATACCCCCTCTTAGCTTATGTAATTTGTAGTTTTTTCATCTGAATCGATGTACTCATCTTTTTATATTTAATGCACTCTTCTCTTGATCAAGCTCTTGTTCTTTTACTATTTTCGATTTTCAATTTTTCGAAGCTCGAGCTGAGCTACAGGTATTTTTAGCTTCAAGTCACCGGGAACAAGGCTAAAAATACTTGGACAAATTTTCAATTTTTCAAGCTCGAAAGTGCAGTGGTATTTTTAGCTTCAAGTCACTTTGGGACAAAGCTAAAAATACTTGGACAAATTTTCAATTTTTCAAGCTCGAAAGTGAGCTACGGGTATTTTTAGCTTCAAGTCACCCGGGGACAAGGCTAAAAATACTTGGACAAATTTTCAATTTTTGAAGCTCGAGTGAGTGCAGGTAACTTTAGCTTCAAGTCACTTCGGGGACAAAGCTAAAAATACTTGGACAAATTTTTAATTTTTCGAAACTCGAGCTGAGCTGTAGGTATTTTAGCTTCAAGTCACTTCGGGAAGCTCGAGCTGAGCTGCAGGTATTTTTAGCTTCAAGTCACTTCGGGGACAAGGCTAAAAATACTTGGACAAATTTTCAATTTTTCGAAGCTCGAGCTGAGCTGCAGGTATTTTTAGCTTCAAGTCACTTCGGGGACAAAGCTAAAAATACTTGGACAAATTTTCAATTTTTGAAGCTCCAGGCTGAAATTTGCAGGTATTTTTAGCTTCAAGTCACTTCGGGACAAAGCTAAAAATACTTGGACAAATTTTCAATTTTTCGAAGCTCGAGCTGAGCTGCAGGTATTCTTAGCTTCAAGTCACTTCGGGGACAAAGCTAAGAATACTTGTGGGTGTCCATCCCTCAAGGATTCTGGTTCTGGACTATTCCGTGGTCCAGCCAAAATTACTTGGTTTTAGTTCTAGGGTATCCACCCTTTTTAAACACTTCAGCTCGGTATTTATTTACTTCCAAGTTGAAAGTGCTGAATCGAAATTTTGCTATATTCACACGATTTTAGTCGATAAAACACAGACTTTTTCATTCATTCTTTTCTTCATTACATCGAGATAAAAATAGAAACTTTCGTGGACATCATGGGTCCACTACCGAACTTCTTTTTCCTTAAGAATAATATTTCTTCAAGTTAACGATGTTCCATGATCGGGGTAATTTCTTTCCATCTAACTCCTCCAACTCATAAGCACCACCTGCCAGTACTGCAGTTACTCTGAGAGGTCCCTCCCAATTAGCTTCCAGCTTTCCTCGGTTTTTCGTTGCATCTGCCTTCCTCAACACCAAATCCCCCAGTTGGAAACTCCTCTTGTTCACTTTGCTATTGTAACTAGCTCGGACTCGACTTCTTGCTTGTTCCATTCATAAAAATGCCATCTCTCACTTTTCATTGATCATATCCAAAGCCTCTTGAGTTCTCATTTCGTTCTGTTCTTCTTCAAAGTTTTGAATGCGGTGGGTTTCTATCCCGATCTCAGCTGGTATGACTGCATCCATTCCATACACCAAACTAAAGGGTGTCTCGCCTGTTGCCTCTTTTGGATTCGTTCTATATGCCCATAGCACCGAGCTTAATTCTTTGACCCAAGCCCCTCCGGAACTTTCTAGCCTGGCCTTCATTCCTTGCACCAAAATTCTGTTCGTAACCTCCACCTGCCCATTCGCTTGCGGGTGGGCCACCGAAGTGAAATTCTGTTTAATCTTCATTTCCTTGCACCATTCGAATTCTACTCCGTTAAACTGCGTTCCATTATCCGAAACAATCACCTGAGGTATCCCGAACCTGCATACTATATGCTGCCAAATAAACTTCATAACAACATCCTCGGTTATTTTAGCCAATGGTTCAACCTCCACCCATTTGCTAAAATAATCTATCGCAACTATCAAGAATTTCCTCTATCCCGAGGCCGGAGGGAAAAGCCCCACAATATCAATTCCCCATCTGGCAAATGGGCAAGCCGAGCCCATGGTCATAAGTTCCTCCGCCCGGCCTATGTATGAAAGGCGCATGCACTTGACACCTTTCACACCGCTTCACCATCGATTCGCATCTTTTCTTAAGTTCGCAAAAATATCCGACCTTAGTACTTTATTTGCCAAAGTCCTAGCTCCCATGTGATTTCCACAACATCCCTCATGTATTTCCTTTAGAACATACTCTCCTTCCTTGTAACTTACGCATCTCAAAAGCGGCGCACTGAACCCCTTTTTGTACAACAAATCTCCCAGGATACAAAAACGAGTTACTCGTATTTTTACCCAGCTTTTCTTTCTATCTTTTGGCAACACCCCTCTTTTAGATATCTAGGATTGGAATTCTCCAATCTTCATATTCCTTTATTTCTCCAATCTCCAAACTCAGAACCGTATCCCGATAGGGAAATATTTCTGTCGTAACCCCCCGCAGCCGAACTTGCGATCTTAGATAAAAAAACCAGCCTTCGCGTTTTCTTCCCTCGGTATATGGCAGACCTCAATCTCTTTCAGTTTCTTTTCCAGGATCTTATATTTCTCCACATAATTTTTCATCCTTTCTTCCCGAATCTCGAACTCCCCTCTTATCTGTTTGTACACCAATTGGGAATCTATATGTATGAGTACTTTAGATGCTCCCATACTTATTGCCATATTGATCCCTCGCTAAAAAAAGGCCTCGTATTTCGCTTCATTATTTGACAACTTAAAATCTACCTTACAAAGACAAAACTACTCTCCACCCCCTGGATCGATCAATACAATACCTACTCCGCATCCCATGCTACCCACGGATCCATCCATAAATAGTATCCATGTTCCATCCTCGGGCACATCCTTCGTTAATTCCTGCACGAAATCCGCTAAGGCCTGAGCTTTAATGGCATTTTGGCTCTGAAACTCCACATCATACTCGCTCAATTCAATAGCCCACTTTACCAACCTTCCCGACACCTCGGGTTTACTCATCACAGCCTTCAATGGTAAGTTTGTGCGCACAATCACTTTATGTGATAAAAAACATGGCCTCAATCTCCGAGCTGTTATCATCAAGGCCAAGCTAGTCTTCTCAATCTCTGCGTATTTCACCTCTGCGTTCCTTAATACCTTGCTCACATAATACACTGGCATCTGCACCGAGTTTTCTCTCTTATCAGTACCGTACTAACCCCCTGTTCTCCTACCGAAATATAGAGATACAACGGCTCCCCAGGTATCGGCTTAGTAAGTACCGACAGCTCAGCCAAGTAATCCTTCAGCTCCTTAAATGCTTTCTGACATTCCTCATCCCAAGCGAATCTTTTAGCCTTCCTTAACACTTTAAAGAAAGGCAAGCTCCTCTCTGCCGACCTTGAGATAAATCGGTTGGGAGCAGCTATCCTCCCCGTCAAACTCTGTACATCTTTTTCATCTTTGGGCTTGGCCATCTCCCGTATGGCCCTTACTTTCTTCGGGTTAGCTTCAATTCCTTTTTCTGTTACCATGTATCCCAAAAATTTCCCTAATTTCACCCCGAAAGCGCATTTCTTGGGATTAAGTTTCATCTTATATTTCCTCAGCGTGCCAAATGTTTCTGCCAGGTCCATCACATGGTCCACGACCTTCGCACTCTTAACCAACATGTCATCGACATAGACTTCCATATTCCTCCCAATCTGGTCACTAAACATCTTGTCTACCAATCTTTGGTATGTTGCCCCCGCATTTTTCGGACAAAGGGCATCACAACGTAACAATAGGTACCAAAAGAGTGTGGTGAAGCTCACCCTCTTACGGTCCTCTTCTCGCCAACCGGATCGGTGGTAGTCTTGAGAAACATCCATCATATCGAGCATCTCGCATCCCGAGGTAGAGTCAACCAACCGATCTATTCTCGGGAGTGGGTAATAGTATTTATGGCACGCTCTCATTCGGATCCCTAAAGTCTATACACATCCTCCAATCGTCTTGAGTCTTAGGGACCAAGACAAGATTAGACAACCATTCAGAAAGCGGATTTCCCTAATATGCCCCGCACTCGGCGCCCAGCCGTACTCCGCTCGAATAATCGCATCCTTCTTTAGACCAAAGTTCCTCTTCTTCTACATTCTTTGGCTTGTATGAAGGGTTTACGTTGAGTCTATGTTCAGCAATGCTCGGATCTATCCCCACTAGATCACTAGCCGACCAGGCAAATACATCGGCATTGTTTCTCAAGAACTCCACCAATTTTTCTTTAAGATCATCTGCCTAACTTTTTCCCTATCTTCGTGGCTTTACCCTGCTCTCCTGGTACCAAATCTACCCACATCAACTCCTCATTCGGTTGTACATGCTCCACCGGATCCTCATCCAGCTTAATGATTTTTTCTTTCCCCTTCCCATCATCGTGGGTTTCTCCCCTCTCGGCCATCTGAAGGCTCTCCACATACAATCTCCGTGCCATGTGCTGATCCCCCTCTACTTCTCCCACCTGGTCATCCACTGGGAATTTCATCTTTTGATGGTACACTGAGACCACAACTTGAAACGCGTTCAGAGATGGCCTCCCGATCATCACATTGTATGATGAAGGGGCATCCACCACCAAAAATCTCACCATTCTCGTCTTCTGAATGGCTCTTTACCTAAGGACACGGGCAAAGTAACCATCCCCAACGGCTGAATAGTTCCTCCTGCAAAGCCAACCAGGGAAGTATCCACCGTTTTCAATTCCACCTGCAAGTCCATTCGTTTATAGCATTCATAAAAAAGTATATCAGCTGAACTACCTGTATCCACAAACACCCTCGGCACATCGTAGTTCGCAATCGTTGCCGTAATTACAAGGGCATCGTTGTGTGGAGTCACAATGCCCTCCTATCTTGTGGCCCAAACTGGATATTTGGCCCCACCGTCACTTGTTCAATCCTCATCTGCTCTTGAACTCACTCGGCTGCCGCCGCCCTGACATAACTTTTTCTAACCCTCCGAGAATCCCCTCCAGACGGTCCCCCAATAACCATCTGAATAACCCCCCTCCCTGGCGGTGGAGGGGGAAGATTTTTCTCCTCCTCCGGCTTCTTCTCCGGCTCCTGCCTCTGCTGGTAATTACCTTGACCCCTCCGGTAACTACCCTTCGATCTCCTCTTATCCACATATACAAATTCCTTCAAGTGTCCTGCCTGGATCATTCTTTCGATTTCATCCTTCGGGTGGGTGCACTGCTCTGTGGTGTGCCCATATTCATTGTGAAAGCGGCAAAACTCATTGCTCTTCTCCTTCCTGGGAACCTCTGAATATGTCCTTGGCCACCTCAAGTCGGGGTGTCTCTCGATTGCTGTGAACACCTCTCATTGAGAAGCCACCAACAAAGTGTACTTATCAAATCTAGGCCTCCCTCCTGACACCTCCACCTTTGATTTTTTCTGGGGCGTTTTATCCTCCTTGTCCTCCACCTTATCCCTCCTTTTACTCCCTTATTCCTTCTTCATCTTCCTAGCTTCCTCCAAATTAATATACCTCTCTGCTCTAGCCAATAGCTCATCGAAAGTTTTGGCCGGCTCAATCACCAAAGATTCAAAAAATTCTCCATCCCTCAATCCCTGGGCCAATGCGTTTGTCAAAATCTCCGGGCTAGGCAGGGTACCTCGGCTTTTGTGAAGAAATTTGGATGTAATTCCTCAACCCTTTTCCTTCCTTCTGCTTGATACTGAATAGTGTCAAAGGGACCTTCTGATACTTTCTACAGCTAGTGAACTGATGCATAAACACTGAGCTGAATTCATCGAAATTCCTTATCGAAATCGGGGAAAGTTGGGAAAACCATTGCTGCGCTGATTTGGTGAGTGTCGTCGGGAAGACCCGCACATTACTCCATCTGAGAACCTATGTAGCAACGCCGCATTTTCGAATCGGCAAAGATGATCCCACGGGTCCGTCGTGCCGTCATACTCAAAACTTAGAGCTCTATAGGAAACTGGCAACTCGTCAGCCATCACCTCCTCCGTGAATGATGTCCCTCTCCGAACTCGAGGAACAAATGCTCCTGCCGGCGTCTCTGCTACTCTCCTTCGCACCTCCCTCACTTCCCTTTGGAGGTCATTCATCCGCTCTGACCAATCCGGATCGTCCGTGGTGGTATGCTCCGTAGCACGAGATGAGTGCTCCTCCTCCACCACCGGAACCCGCCGCCCTCTGTCACCTCCCTCTAGATTTCTAGGTTCCTGCGCCCCTCCTGGGGTGGTGACAGGAGGTGGTGGCGGCACCAAGTGGCTCAACCTCCGTTCTACAGCCTGCTCCACCGCTGCAGTAACAAAATTACCCAACTGTTCAAAAAACATAAGTCCCAGTATCCCGCCTTTGCCGAGGATAATGGGACAGAGCCTACTGAGTTACTCCGGATTTTCCTGATGTGGATCCTCCACTGGAGGTGGTGGTGGCTCTCCTGAGTCACTCCCCCTGGCGTATCAGCCATGGGAGTGCAGTTCAGATCCTCCGTCTAATTCCTCCGCAAATCCTCCATAATCGCCCTTGAAACCTCACGCCTTAGCTCAAGATTTTCCACAGACGGCGCCAAATTGGTGATACCCGAAAATGTCCGATGGATATGATGACGTAACTCCACCGTGTACTTGACCGAGCTCTTAGTTCTCCGAGCACTGCACAGAAAGGGGGGCCGGAGGGTTTTTCCGGCGTACCCTCTCCGACGCTCAAGTCAGAATTTATCCCAAAGAAGATAGAAATAGCTCAAATATCTTATGGAATAGTAAAAATGCATTAGCCTTGGCCATACCTGGTGAATGACTATTTATAAGGCTTACTAGTTAGGGTTTCCATATTTTCCGGAAACGGTTAAGGAGAATATGTCAGACATTTATTGCAAAATCTTATCTTAATCTGACGAATTTAAATTACAATCTAAGATATATCGAGCTTGCATACCGATCCCGAGCACTACGAACTTCTAGAAACTGGGCCATAAGAAATAATCCTCGATGGGCCTGGAGTTGGACTTTGACTACGAAAGCCCATTCTCCAGCTCGGCCTATTTCATGCCGAATCAATTCGACTTAGCGAGAATAATGGAGAATATGAATATTGTCATATGTTTTTGTAAAAGGTGTTTAGAATATAGGATGGTTTAGAGACATTCAAACAATAAGGGAAGAATAAGAACTCATGAAGAAAGAAACAAGATGGAAAGAGACGATTGGCGAGGGCGGTGGAAAATTAAGGGATAATAGCAAAACATGCCTTCTAGTGTGTGAGAGCACGTGTTATCTCAACTAAATGCATGGATAACTGATAAGATTAAAAGTTTAAATATTTTTTTTTTTCAATTCAAAGCCATTGGATGGGCTTGGGGAAATTAGCTGGACATTGTGGCCAAATTTGAGTTAAGTAACCTAATGTATATGTTTGACTAATTGATTGGACTATTTGATAAAGAAATGCTAATATTAAATGGTTATGGATTAAAAGTCCATTAATATAAAACTCAATAAAATCCTATTCCAATAATTAAATTAATATCCCCTTAATAATGGTTAACGATACCAAGAATCCTTCAAATAAGTTTCTAAGAATTTAATCATTCTACAAATAAAGTTGTAGTCAACAACTAATTAAACATTCCAAAAAAAAAAAAAAAAGTCTAATTACTTATATTCTATGCTAATCAATTGATATTGCTTAGTTCTTAGATAAACCAAAAATTAATAATTAAAGCTAAACAATTTGTCCGTTCCTTGATTTTTAATAATTCCTATTAGATGATCCTCTCCACTACTAACCACAATATATATTTCACAAATGGACCCAATATAATGAATTATTCCAACAGTTCAAAATCAATCAATCTTATTTATTTCTAAATAAACTCAAATGTTATCACTTTGATATTTACATTGTTGTCCAAATATGGGATCTCACAAACCATCTGTGAAAAAAAATGGTTAAAAACAACATTTTCAAATAATTATAAAACTATCATTAAATAATTAAATTAAATTAAATTTAATTAAATTAAATTAAAAAGAGATAACTAATAAAATCAAATAAAAAGAAGAAAAACGAAAAAGAGGTGAATGAGAGCATCAACGTGTTGGATTATAAACTTAATGTAGGAAAAATAAAATTAGAAGTACTTTTCTAGTACAGTTTGGAATTACACAATCAAGATGACATTACAAATTATAGAACAATAATTAAAAATTTGTAATAAACTAAAATTACATAAGCACAATGTAAAATTGGCCCGAATCGTGTGTTGAACACACTATCCTTAAAACATATTCGTCCCCTATTCTGGATGTCTGTTTCCCAGGATAAGACGGAAACATCGGATTACCTCAATTCTGGCGAACTGAAGACCATGCTTGGAAATTACCACTAAAATGCAATTGGAAGCCAAGGAACTCAAGAGCAATATGCAGAAAATTTGTTTATGCAAGTGCATGAGTGTTTGTTTTGTGTTGATTGTGAAATGTTGAACCACCTTTTATAGGCTTCAAGACCAACCCATATTAACTCCCCACTACCCCATGACTTGGGGCATTCACTTCCCACTCCTACATGACTTGAGAGTTTCAAGTGTCATCACTCTCCCACTACTCCATGAGTTGAGAGTTTTAGGTGTTAAAAAATTAAACACCATTGGAGTTTAATATTTTCTTCATTATTGAATAAATGGGTCCAAGAAATTAGAGGTAATTATTTTATACCCTCCAAACTTTACCTATTTTTACACTTTGCCTCCTATACTTTATTTTGGTTCACTATGCCTCCTGAACTACGAATATTTTCGCATTTTATCATATATTGACAATTTTGCCCCTATAGTTTTGTAAATACCTTTTAACAGTTTTAGAAATCCATTTAGGCTCTAATTTGTTGCATCTAACCCCCAGAATTTATAAAATTATCATATAATCTAATCAATATGAATTTTACTCCAAAATAATTTGTTCTCGGATTAAACTAGACATGAGAACCAAACTAGGTCTTTTGATTTTAAGATTGGATATAGTCCATTACGACCATATCAGGCCCAACATACTTCCGTAAAATTAATAAATCCCTTAAAATTCATACTTTCTTTGATCGAAACAGCACCGAGTGAGATGGTTTGCAACACCACCAGTCGGAAGATTCTTCGCCCCGGATCGTTTGACAAACATGACTCTTCTTTGTTCAACCTCACCTCGGGAAGATGATCGCAAGTTATCCGACTCCTTCCAAGAACTATTCAACACAACCTTGGTTCATTTCCTACTCCAGGCGTATAAGTAATTCTTAAACGGGATGAATTAATGGAATATTATGAAGACATGTTGAAACAGGATAGCGTTTTTATTAAGAACTTATAGAAATATTTATTACATTAGTAATCTCCTTTTGGGAGGAGAATACAGGTTTAGCCTCTCATAGAGGAGGCTTGCACTCGAAAACACATAAAAACTTGAAATCTAAAACACTCAAAATATTACAAAATTTTCTTTCAGACTTTATTATAAAAAAAAAAAAAAAAAACTAAGGGAAATGTTCGATGTCCTTAGCTTCCTTCAAACCTTGCTTCTTATAGATGTGAATCCAGGACTTAAAGGCGGACTCCAAATCTTGTTGAAATTTATGACGTCATTGCTTATATCATATCCTACATTATTGCCTCGCCAACTGTCTTTCTTTTTCTTCCGCGTGACTCAGCCCATGTGGTATTTGTCGGGAATTTTTGAAAATTTGGTTTGTGTGGTCCCCAGGGGATAACACGTTTTGTGAGTGGGCCCGTGTCCTTTCGGTGCATGGTCTTGTCGGTCGGGTTTGGGTCGGAAACCTTTCCCAAACTCGAGTTCCTTCACATTAGGGGCATGCTTGACAGATCCGATCGATCCAACGGCCAATATGCGCCATGTTACAGAATTTCCGATAAGTTTCTTTGCTCTCCGGAATCTTGTTCTCCCAGAGAATTCTTCTTTTTGTCTCGAAGAGTTCCTCTGCAAATCCCGTGGTTGATCCAGTCATTGAATTCAGTAGAAAAGATCCATTTGCTGAATTCTGGAAAAATTTAAATGGATATTTGACTTTGTCCATTTCTGTTAGACAAACCCTAAAACCCCATGCTCATCGTGTAGAAGCTTCATCTTCAGAAATTGCTCCCACTAACACTGGTACTTCTTCCGGTGAAGCTGCCTTGATATATTTTAAAGCATTTCCATCCGGTCTTCTTAGCTTGATGAAATGAAAAGCTTCATTAAAGCCTTTCTTCGCTGGTTCGGAGCTGCACTGATGAAATACAGTTCCAAAATATCTCCTTTAGCCAAATGTGGATTATTGGCCCAAGTCTCGTAAACGGCTTCCCCAATCTATTTTGGTAATTTCGAAATTTCTGGGAATCCTGGTGATACAGTATAGATTGAAGCTAGAGCTCCAAAAGTATACCATTCCTGTACTTCATTTGGATGGCTTCCTAGTTTCATCCAAACTCTGGGATATTTTCCTGAGATATCAACCATTGTTTTTTCAGGGTTAATACCTCTTCTTGTAATTAATTTCTCCCATTGTTGTTGATATACCTGCATTGGAGAAATTTTAATCTCGTCAGTTTGAACCTTAGATTTGCCTGTCGTGGCCTAAGATTCAACTCTCCCTCTTTACCCGGAGGTCTTTGGGTTGACTTGAAGACTCGGGTTGTGACAGGAGCTTCAACATTCGTTCTGATTTGTACACCTCGGGGATGCATCACCGCAACACTTGTGATTATGGTACTTGAATCCATAACCTCAGGGTTAGAGCCCCGTTCTCTATTCGCCCCTTTTTGCATCGTAGGAGATGCGGCTGGAGGAGAGGCCCTTGCGATCTTAGGAATAATTGTCCTTGAGTGAACTGGCATGCTCTTATTTGACTAGAAACGGATTTTGGTCGACTGTTGAAGTCGTCGGCAAAGAACGCATTGAGACATAACGTCCCAAAATCTCGTTCTAGACTCTCCAGGTTTTCCCTGAGATGTCTTACTCGTTTAAGGACCTCGTCAGCAACGCGTCCTTCCATCTCGTGTCAAAAAATCTGCAAGAATATTTTCATGAGATTTTATAATGACAATATCATAATCATAATATTGACATTCAACTTACCATCTAAGTAATCTAGCCTTTTCTGTTTTTGATTCAATTTTGTTTTCCAGAAAAGCCTTGACACTTGAATTATCAATTTTTAAAGTAAACTTTTTAGCCAGTAAAAATAGAGGCCATTTTTTAAAAGCCTTTCTGACTGCAAATAATTCTTTCTCGTTGATATGCCATATGTTTGCTTCACTGGGTGTGAATAAACCACTGCAATATCTGCATGACACTTCTTCGTTTGGTGTGACCTTAATAAGTACTGCTGCCCACCAATCATCACTGGCATCTGGGTAAAGAACCAGTTCGTCCTCGTCTTGGGGAATCGCAAGCTTTGGAAGATTTTTACAGACTTCTTTAAGTTGCTTAATTCCTTCTCGATGTTCATCTGCCCATTTGAATACTGCATTTTTTTTTGAGCAATGGGCTAAACACCTTCCTGTAATGTGCTAGATTGTTTATGAACATTCCAGTACAATTAACAACTCCAAGAAAACTCTGAAGCTGTTTCTTGTCTTTTAGTGTATCTGGGAATCCTTGTATCTTTTCTACAATATGGCTTTGTAAGATGATTCCAGATTCATCGATTTCAATTCGAGGAATTCAATCTGTCTCGTAGCAATCTTTGCCTTCTTTTTAAAGCACTAATCCTTCCTTGTGGCAAACATCGAAAATATTTCCAAATGCTTGATATGCTCCTTCATGTTTTTGATGCGATAAGAATATCAGCGATATACGAACATGAAACGAAATAATCTTTGAAAAGATTATTCATCTTTCTTTGATATATCCGGGGTGCGTTAGCCAATCCCATAGGCATCACGTTTCAAATATAATGTCCCTTTGGTGTAGAGAAATCAGCCAAACTTCTTACTTTCTTCCTCTATCTTAATCGGTAAAATCCGGACTTGCAATCGAACTTTGAGAATATCTTGGCACCTTTGATACGATTAACGGATGTTCTCCGCCGGCTTGGGATGTAGTATCCGTTGAATTCAAAATGTTATTAATCCCTTTGTAATTAATAACAAGTCTTGGCTTTCCTCTTTTAATTTCCCCATGGTTTCGACTAAGAATCCTGGACTACTATATTCCAGAAACTCCTGGTGAAATTAACTTAAGGTCAAGATGTTCCTTAAGTATTTTCTGCATATCCTCACGATCCTCCCGATTCATAAGGATTGGTTTGAACCTTACGAACTCGTACTCCTTTAGGGTTTAACCTTTAAGGATGCTTTGAGCTCATTCTTGTCCCACCATGCCAAAGGATCTTCATTATAATTCCTTTGGATCTTCTTCTTGATATCCTCGAGTGATATTTGTTCCTCTAGGGTCACGTCACTCTACGAACTCTCCATTAGGCTCAACATTAATTCTGCAATAACCTCTGGAGTAACTCGTTCTTCTCCTTGCACTCTGAATGAATACAAGTTATTATCCCAAAGCTTATTATCCTTTCGAGAACCGAATTGTCTATAGCATAATAAAGCTTCACCAAATTTCCTTCGATCCACCATTTTTGAAATATCTTAAGAAAATATCTTAGATATTATTTAAGGAAAAGTTTGTAGAATGTTCTAGTGAGGTGGATATTTTGAAGGATGATTCTAATGGATGAATTATAGCCATTAGATTAAATAAATTATAGCCATTAGATAGGAAGTTGTCCTAGTATAAATAGAGTGTCTTGATCATTCAAGTCAAATTTTGAGAAGAATCAATACAAGCAAATATTTCCCCATCAATAACTCTTTTAGATTTATTACGTGGTACCTATTAAAAAAAGAAATAAATTTGGATATTTAAGTAGCATTTTTTAAACATTACAATTTGTCATTTTTGTTTTATTATATATATTCAACAAATATATTATAAAATATATTATATTTATAGATAATTATATATTATATTTATAATACGTATATGTATAAAATATATTTTTATTGATATAAAAGATAAATGCTATATATTTTTATATAAATATAAATAATACATATTATATAACAAAAAAGATGTTTGATATTATGGTAGGGAATGTAGGGTCTAAAAAAGTTGTTTAGAGGTTTTGGATTGTAGAGAGAAATATGAGCTTTTTTTTTTTTTAGATTTTTATGACGTGACATGAGTTCCATCAAAAAGTAAGTTTTTAGCGCTTGTGGTTAATTGAACCTGCGAGGTTCTGAGGATAAGATGCTATTCTACCACTAGCCCATTGGTGCTTGTTGTGCATATTTACTATAACCATGAGTATAACCATGAATATAAAGCTTCATTATCATCCCTCACTACAACAAAAATGGTAAAACACAACACAATAACGACAACGGTTTTATGCTAAATTGTTGTAATTTATGAAATAGACTACAGTGTTAACGAGAACTGTAGTATTTCAGCGGCCCTTGTCCGCAACGACAACGGTTTCTCATCAACCGTTGTGTATGAGCGGGTTTTTAAAAAAATGACAACGGGTTTTACAATGGTTTAAGAAAACGTTGTTGTGTTTCTAGACAACAACGGTATGTACAACGATTTTGAAAACCGGTGTGAATCAGCGGATTGTTTTGAAATCGACAACGGTTCACAATAACCCTTGTAAATTTGCGTCTTCTTTATAAAAGACAACATTTTCATGAAACCATGGTGTATTAGCGTGTTTTCTAATCTACAACGGGTGTAATAATGGTTTAAAAATCGTCTTTCTTTTTTTTTTTTAAAAAGAGGAAAATAATGGCAAATATGAATGATAGAGAATGAGGGCAAAAAATCAAAGGAGAAAAAAAATAATTGTTAAATTAAAGGGAAAAAAGTCCAGAAAAAATCAAAGGAAAAAAATTGTTATGAAAAAGGGAGAAAATTAAATCAATGACTTATGATTCGCTGGAATCGATCGATGACCTCTACCAATGGCCAATGAGAATGATACCCAAGTCGTTACGCCAACTACAAATTTATTACAGGTAAAAGTTTTATTTTATATTACTATATATATATTCATACATATATAAAAAATAAAATAAAAAAATCCTGCCCCTTTCCGGCGAGGGGCTCTATGCGGCAACACCACCTTGGCTGCCCTGTGGGTCGCCCCTGTTAGTGCATAACGGATGCACAATGGCTTACCGAAACTATTATTATATATAAGTGTTTTAATTAGAGGCCAAGCCATTGCTAGCCCGTCAGGCCAAAAGAGGAAATTGGACGGGCTAGAATTCCATTTGGGCCGCAATTTTGGAGGCCCAAACTCAACTCAATCCATGAAAATACACATAAAAATCGGCCACATCAGGCCGACCCAGGATTTCGAGCCTAATGGACCGGGCCAAATAGTCTTGGGCTCTTTTCGGGCTACAAAATCACAACCCAACCCGACCCTATCACCGGGCCGAGCTATTTTGATAGCCTTAATTTTTATAAAGGACAATATTTTGGCGAAACCATTTTGTATTATTGTGACTTTTAAAACAACAATGATCGAGTTTTACAACGTTTTACCGTTATGTATAGTACCTTTTTTATAAATATCGTGGCAATGATTTGAAAAATCATTGTGTAAAGTCTTAAACATGGATTTCTAGTTTATAGGTAAATAAATAATTTTTAACCTAATTATTAACAATATCCTTCCTATTATAATTAATTCTTATTTATTTATTGTTAATATAAGAGTTAAATAAAATATCAAAGAATTACCTTAATCAGTTAGTTAATCAAACACAACTCTGAACATGTGGGTATATACGGTCAACTTTCATTCCATAAACAATCACTATATGCTCATGTAATATATTAATTTTATTAATACATTTTATAGTATATGTATATGTATATTGTTAAATATATAAAAAATAGTCTACTATATAGCTGAAAGGAAAAAACCGCGATATTTTTTTCAGAGAAGGAAGGCACGATCACCCCAGAATTCTTTGCGATCTTCTTCGCGATCCTCCCAAATACCCGTCTTCTCTGGAAAGCAGAAAACAGAAACTTCCTTCTCCTCGACTTCTTCGGAACAACATACAATCGATCTTGGGAAATCAGAAATTGTCGTCCTCTCTGGAAATCAGAAATCTCCTCGGCTTCTCCAAAATTCCGATCGCTGCTCCTTGTTTATTCATTATACAAGGTATCATAAATACCCTAATATTAGAAAATACTAAACCCCAAATTTAATCCTGATTAATCCAGACCTAATTTAATCTATTGTCAGATTTCAATTTTATGAATAGTTATGATTTTTTGATTTTGGCTTCTCCTTTGGCATTGGTTTGATTTTGTTTTTTGTTTTGACCTCGTTATCAACGCTATAGTAATTGGTATCGGTTTCTAGATACTGTTTTCCTGATTCTTTTAGTAGATATATTGAACAGTATAATTTGGATTGATGTACATGGTAATGTATGGTGGTCTGCGTTCATTATATCTTGCTGAGATTGCTTGTATTGTGATGCGGTTTTAGTAATTAAATAGTCTTGTTTGGTAGTCATCAAGGAGGTTCCTGTTTTTCATTTTTCTCATTTTAAATAAAATGGTTTTTACTTTTTAGGACTTTTGTTCTGTATTAAGCAGGAGTTATTTTTTTACTAAGTCACAATTTGTTGTATGTGTTTATGGTAACTTGAGATTTTTCTGGAGTGATCCTAGCCAATGCAAATTTATTGTATTGCTTGTTGATTTTTTGGTGGAGTTCCAGTGGCACCACCAGTTGCTGTTGGACAACATACCCAGTCCTCAGGGCAACATTGAGCTTGATAGATTATTTACTGTATTCAGTTTCTTCAGTTTCAGAATTCATTTCTTTCATTTGTTGTATTGCTTGTTGATTTTGTGACTTTACTTTTCACAATACTAATATTTATAACTTAGGATTGAACTCTTGTAAGTTAGGCACTATGAATACGCATATAACTTAGCAACTGATTCTTGGGTAGTTGGGTCTTTGACAAAAGAAAATTACAGCTGCAGATTGCATTTTGATCTGTCAAATATGTGTTTCTTTTGTTGCAAAGGAAATTTGCAGGGGTTTTAAGGTGAATGGCATGTACAAATGATTAGATTCTTTGAGCAATAGTAAATCCCAAAGTCAACTATTGAGTATTAGTTGTTATTAATAGAAAACAAAGTGACTAATTGATTCTGATGTTTAATTTAATTAATTCCATCAAACCCATGGGGCATAAGATTTAGAAAGCAACAAATTTACTGTATGTATGTATGTATGTATGTGTGTGTGTGTGTATTGGGTGTTCCTCCTGTTTGGTTTATTGAATTAAAATGACATGTAATTTTTAAGTAAGTGCATTTCTGCTAAGGAGAATAGAATGAAGTTTTATTTACTTGAGAAGGTGCACATTGATTTGATTATTCCTGAAAGGAAGTGAATTTAGTCCGGGACACAGAGGTTATTGTTTATGAGAGCATTACGGTAATGTAATACTTGTTAAATAAATGCCATATTAACATGCCACATTCAGATTTTTCTTTTTCTTATTGTTGAAAAGTGTCATAATTGTAGGATTCTTCCAACTGTATAGAACAAGTGTTTAACACTTCTTGACCATGCCAAAAGATTCAAAGTTAATGCAGATATCACATATATGTTAGATGGTTCTTAAATTGTGAAAGATGTTTGCATGAGTTGGTTTACTATCAGGCATGATCATCATCATAATCATAATAATCCTGGTTTCATAGTTAAGAAGCAATGTACAAACTTTAAAATGATACATTCGAGTATTATACAATGATGAAATTTCGTTTTTAATTGTATGGCAAGGGAAACTATGTTCATTAATACTGTTATCCATTCTTCCCGAAAGAGGGGTAGGGTGTAGGATTCAGTTAGAACACACACACATACAAAGTGGGTAAATGTGCATTTTGTCCTGAATGGTGAAAACTTTGCCTCAGAAAGTCTTGTCAAGATTCACTGGTGTCATCATGATGATTGCTCTTCCTTTCTTTATTTTCTGGATGTAAGTATACATCATGAAGCAGAACACTAGCATAACTTTGCCCGTGTCTAAGCATTGCTTCTCCCAATTTACAATGCCCTTTTTAAGACTGTTGATTTATAAGTTATATATATATATATATATATCATTTTTTCTTATTAGTATTTTTTTTGAATGATAGGCATTTGTACAGAAAGATGAAGGAAGAGAACAAGCTCGAGAGGTTTAGATTTGTGGATCCATATCTTGTGGGGAGTCATCATACACAAATGGCAACGAGGGCACGTGGTTTGGCATCTAGGTTGAATGACACATTAACTAATCAACTAGTTTTGGTGCCAGTTAATGTAGGGTAAGTAAGACGGTATGTGTAACATATCAACTGATCAGCTAGTCAATTGTACAAATTTCTTTTCTAAAAACTTGTTGAATTGCATACACTAATTTTGTGTATATATGTAGTTTCCATTGGATTCTGACGTCATTGACCCTCAACGAGCTTGTTTATTTGTTGGATCCTCTTAGTCATCGTAATCGCGACGAGGCTTGGAAAAATGTTGTGAATATGTGAAACTTTTTGGCTTTTCCTTTGTGTTTGCGCAAATGCGATAATTTAGGATCATATTTTTTTCTTGTATATTAGATGCACTAAATGTGTGTCAATTATTATGAAGGGCTTTAAAATATTTCAACATGGAGATCGACAAGAACGGAAGAAAACTACCTTTATGGGAAAAAGTCAAGTATTTATACTTTTAGTTTCTCTCATAATTGTTTGGCATATATGTATCTAAATAAACCATTAACTGTGTATATATTTTCTTGTGTACATATGCCCCCATTCAACCAGATAAAAAACAATGTGGTTTCTTCATCATGCGATATATGAGACAAATTATTGAAGGCGTTGCATCTAGTGATAAGACTTCACTCCGTAAAATAGTAATTTTATAAATATATTCAGATTTGCTTATTTAAAATATTTTCATAATTTCTTGTTTCAAATATTTCACTCTTATATTCTATATGTTTGTTCATAGTTCACGAAAGCTGAGTACTCTAAAGAAGATATTGATGAAGTACGTGCAGAGTGGGCAGAATGCCTACAAGATCACATATATGATGAGTAGGGAAAGGTATATTCATATATCTATTGGTTATGAGTGGATATTTGCATTGAAATTATTGGTCGATTTTGTATATCCGCAAATCTGCAAATGACTCTTTATCATCTCATAGAAACATGTCAAACACTTCTCCATGCACTTGTTTTCTCTTTGCTTAGCTTCATGGAGATTTTGGTTCACATTCATTAATAGATATGGAATACAAAAGAGAATAAGAATGGTCAAACGAGTACTAGTTGGTTTAGCCTCATGTATTTTCTATCTGATGATAGAGATTTAATTTGTTCTTTCTTTTATATAAGTAGGCGATCTATGGGCGTAGATATTTGAATTATATATATGTTCCATACATGTCTACGTTAAATGTCTTTATAAATGAGCAACTACATGTCATATTTATTTTTCTCCGATTGCATATGTATAATATATATATATATATATATATATATTGAGAAGTACAAATATATAATCATATATATTTTATTGTGTGCATGCAGTTGAATTTTCTGAAAGTGGTCGGATGGAAAGGAATTTTGAAGAAGCAACACCTGCGCTTGATGTTGAGCAGATTTTGAAGAAGCAACGCTTTTCGCTAGATATTCTAACCCTGGATTTTTTTTTTCGCTTGATGTTAATTAGTTTGCAACTCTTGATGTTAGGTACATTTAATTTGTTGATATATGTTGCTTTTAGACATTATATATCAATCAATTTGAAGTCTTGTTAGTTGAATTTGATGGTTTAATTTAGTTTTGTAAGTTTAAATTGTGCTTGTAATAGGATAATATGAATTATATATAAATAATAAATCAAGCTATATATATGCAACAATTGTGACAAATAGAAAAGACAATGAATTTAAAGCAGTTGTGAAAGATAGCAACAACAAAAGCGAGATAGACTTCAATTTCAAAACCATTGTAAAACAAAACAAACATAATGGTTCGCATAAAACGACAACATGACTAAAAACCGTAGTGAAACCAAACAATCACAACAGTTTGCAACCGTTTTCTTTAACAAAACGACAACGGTGTTATACGTTGTCTTTTACAAAATGAAACTGTTGTAGATGGAGGTGTTGTATAAAAAAGCAAAACAACAACGGTTTTAACCCGTTGTATATGTCAACACGACAACAAATGTGCAACGGTTTCTAACCGTTGTCATTTGTCATAACCACTAACAGTTAGAAACCATTGTTATTTATTGTCAGTGACAACAGATTTTAACCGTTGTCGTTTATCCTATAACACAATGGTTATAAACTGTTGTAGTTGATGGAAAAGACAATGGGGTTTAACCGTTGTCGTTGTGGTACATCTTTCGCAACACCTTCATACACAATTGTTCGTATGCTTAATAGACAACGGATAAAATCGATTGTGTATTAGCGTTTTCTTGTAGTGCCTTCATTTTAAAAATTTAAATTCTCTCGACTAGGAATGATACTTTATCCGAAAATAGTGATACTTTTGAGTAATAAATATGATACTTTTAAGGTGAACATTGATATTTTAATTTTACATATTCAAAAAATAAGATTTTTGATATACTCATTCTAGTCTCATAGCTAATGTTTTTTACATTGAAAAACTAATACTTATGCTGGAAATAGTGATATTGTTGATATTAAATATGATACTTTTATGATGGACAATGACATTTTAAAATTTTAAATTCTCTGAATAAAAAGTAATACTTTATCCGAAAATAGTGATACTTTTGAGTAAGAAATATGATAGTTTTAAGGTGAACATTATTCAAAAATTAATTTTTTTGATGTACTCATTCTAGTCTCATAGCTAATGTTTTTTACCATTGAAAACTAATACTTTTGCTGGAAATAGTGATACTTTTGATGTTAAATATGATACATTTGTGATACTTTAATCTAATGATTTTCTAATATGCGACTATATTAAAAAAACATGATACTTTATCCCAAAAAATGGATACTTTTAATCATAAAAGTGGTACTTTTAACTCTGTCATATTTATTTTTCTTTTTTTACTGTACTGAATTCATACTTCGTGATTTATTTACAAAAACATGATACTTTATCTCAAAAAATGGATACTTTTACTCATAAAAGTGTTATTTTAGCTCTGTCTTATTTATTTTTCCTTCGTGATTTAAAGTATCATGTTTTTTAATATAGTCACAAATTAGAAATGAAGGAAGAAGAAAAACAAATATGATATAGTTAAAGTAACACTTTTATAAGTAAAAGTATCCGTTTGTTGAATAAAGTATCATATTTCTTAATGATTACAAACTAGGAACAAAAAAGAGAAAAATAAAAAATAAATATGATGTAGTTAAAGTAACACTTTTATAAGTATCCATTTATTGAGATAACATTATCCGAATTTTTAATAGACTTGGCTTGATTCTTAGCCTTTACATTTATAGGCATTTTTATTTTTTTAATTACAGGTGTATTTATGAATGTGTTTATATAAATTATTATACTAAAGTTACACAATAAGTACTAGTGGTGTAGTGGTAAAACACCACTTTAAGTCTATTAAGGTTGCGAGTTCAATTCCGCGCTGGAGTAGATTTTTTTTTTTAAATAAGAGGTGTGGCTGGTGGGCTGGGTTGGGGTGGCGGGGCCGCGGGGTGGGCGTTAGCTGGGTGGGGGGGATCCACCTACAGAGAATAGGATCCGTAAGACGGTCCTATAGGAGACCTACTCTTATTTTTATATCTATATTTTGGGTTGAATTCCAATATTCATATATTTTGATTTGATGATTATTAATTAATGAGTTAGAAACTAATGTGATGGTCAATAAAACCTTATCAAATCCTTCATTAGTATGAATCAGATTTTGTTTTTTAATTTAAATATTTACAATTGATTAGATATTGGGATTGGTGTAAATATCTTAGGTGAGACTTTTGATTGGCTAATGGCCTACACTATATTTGATATATTTCTTTGAAGACGAAGACACAAAATATGATGCATTCTGTAGATTGTTTGCAATATTTGCTAGTATATAGTGGAAAGCAAATTGCACAAAACAATAGTATAAAGTTATTTATAAATAATTTTCGTGACATGCAAGAGATATGTTATAAAGTTTAATATATTTAGGATTATAATTATGCATTTAAGGATGCTTAATGATGAATATTGACATTGTATTGGTGCAAATATATAATACATTATGAATCTTATTGATATACAAAATAAAAACATGATCTTTCA